>BBXU01000609.1:0-47084 GCA_001598975.1 Parachlorella kessleri | reverse complement strand
TCATGCACAAGCCAGTGTGCTGGGCTGCGCATCCAGAGCGGTGGCAACAAGTCTTGCCTCCTTGCCTGCTGACATAACTCATGCCTTGGGATGTGGAGAGGCAAGGTTCAAGCCAGTGCGCCCATTCCAACGTGCCCCAGCACTGCAGCAGCAAGCCAACACCCGTCCGTCGGTGCATGCATGCGGGGATTGCGCTAGGTAAGAAGGCAGTGGCCTCCAGACAGACCTCCCAACCTTGCCAGCTGCGCAGACGCAACTCTTGGGACGGTATAATGTTGTTCAACCCAGCGAGCCCCGCACAACTGGCCCACCACCGCGGCAAACGAGGCAGATACATCACAATACGCACACTTTTGCTCGCTTCACCAGGGTCCAATTTCAGCCTACTGAGCCTCAGTGAGAGGTTCGACACCCCACCAGCTTTATCAACGCCCGCAGACCTGCCGTGAAGCATCCAGCAAACGCCCGCTATACAGGCACACGCACCTGCACTGCAGCGCTGAGATGCGCGTTTGCAGGCGCACCCGCGGCTCCATCAACCCCACCTGCGGCTGCACTGCAGTCCTTTAAGTTAAAAGCGGTGTGGTTCAAGCATCCCACCCTAAGGCCACCATCCTTTTTGATATCCCGTGTTCTCAGAGTCCCCCAAAGCAAGCACGCAGTGCTTAAAAGAGGTGAAACCGCACTGTTATGGCATAGCTGGCACAGTGCATCCTCCTCCGACCCTATTCCGCCATAGCTTGCATAGTTGCCAATACAAGTGAGATGCTACTTGGTCGTGCCGACATCTGCATAGCCGGCGGGTTTACCACCTTCGACTTGCCATCACTGCATGACGGTGCTGCAGCACATCCACAGGAATAAACTTCACAAGAGTATTGCATTCACACTTCACATCTGGCTGTTGGCAGCAGTATCGGGGCTCCGACGAAAGTCGGAGCACCCCGTTGTTCCAATGATGAGCTGGAGCCACGTGGGCAAGGCTCCATGCAATGTAGATCTACAGGTAGATCCCGCTACAGGTTGTGTATACGATGGAGAATGGGAAGTTGAATCCTCCTCGTATGCATACTTTCGCAAAGGTTGGTTTTGTCCTCAGCTGCCCACAGCTGTGACACTGCAGTTTAAGCGGGGCCGACGATGTAATACAGATGGCTAGCCACGGCTTACAAGTGACGCGTGATCGTGTTGTTAGTAAGTGAGGCAGGCCCTGAAACCGTGCACTTCTGGTCTGCGCGCCCCCTGGCACTTAGCAACTTGACAACCAGCTGCTTGACAGTCGCTCTATTATGTGCAGGCCCGCCTGACCGGTTCATAAAGGTGCAAGATGATAGACTGCTGGAGTACTTTCAAGGTGGGATCAGCCCTGTGGATTAGAAGCCATCACATGTGCAAGTGTGCTGAGGCTGCTGGCGTGCCGCTGCAGGGGTTCTTGGCGCCAGGCAGGGCTCCCAACTCTCTGCGCTCTACCAGCTCCTGGAGGGCATCACTGGGCATGACTTTACAGGCATGCGCAGGTGAGCATCGGCACATCCTCCTGCTTGTCTGTGTCCTTCCCCCGCCTAAGCCTGCCTGGACTGCCCAAGTTCGCAACAAGTGAAGCAGCTAGCTCATGCTTGACCTTTGTCATATCATGCTTCTTCCCAGGCATCTGGAAGGCGATTTCGCCTACTTCTCGGCCGCAGCAACAGGGGACGCCGACCGTATTGCAAGAAGTGCGGCCCAGTTGCATTCGCTGTGCTGGTGTTGTATAGGGGCTTGTCATGTATTATGCTCTCAAGATCTTACAAAGGCTGACTCTAGGCTTGCATTGCTGAACACAGCTGCAGTAGCTCAGCACCAGCATATGATGCTTGGCTTTTGTCTGCTTACGTACATGCACCCAAACTTACGATACGAATGCACGACGCGCTATCTGACTAGAACATCAACGCAGTTTTTGGTTTCTGTGGGGAGGTGCACCCCTGTTATGCGCTTGGAAACGAAAACGTGTGCTCTGTGCGCTATGAACCGAGTTTGCCCACTGGGAGTCAAGGCGATGTCCCTGACCGTGGAGCCCTCGTTGCAGGCTTGGACCAGGAGACTCGGCTGTCAGAGCAGGAATCTCGTTTCCTGCACGACTTCTGCCGGTTGATGGCCTCTGCCCACTACCGGCTGCTGGGTGGAGAAGTGTGGGACGCCGCACAGAGCGAAGAGTTCCTGGTGGGTGTTATGTTATAGACTCTTGTGGGAAGTGGTGGCCTGATATACAGAACGTTGTGGGAGGAGCAGATGTAAATATATTAGCCAGGGAGACGGTTGGGCTTGCCTGGGGAAGCACCTTCCCAGTCGGTTTTCAACCGACCAAGCACCCCTTAGTTAACGCTTTGTCTTCGTGAGATTGGTACAGTTCCAACCCGTTGAGGCAGTCACAAAATATGGTCACCACATGGCACCTGCAGTTCACCTTGCCGGTGACGGTGGACTGGGATGCGCTGGACGACTTCATGCTGCGCCGGCACTGGGCGGGCGGGCGGGCCCAGGAGCGTGCTGCGCTGCCGGACCTGGCTGACAGGATCCTCATCTTCCACCGGGGCGTGGACGTGGTGAGTTGCTGAGATGTCTCCAGCATCTGCTTGCTACTGCCAAGGCTTTGTTCGTTAGGTAGCCACACGCGGAGTTGCCTGCGGCCGCTGGAAAAGGTTGTTTTATCTCTGCAAATTGCAGGCCAAGATGCAGGGGCTGTACCTGTGGACCAAGATGCAGCTGCTCATCTCCTTCTACCTGCTGAAGCCACTCTGGGCGGGCTTGGCGTGGCTGCTGAGCATGGTGATGGGCAGTGTGCAGTGTGTGGGAGTGGCCAGGTCTTCCACATCTGACAGCACAGTGTGGCAGTAGAGTGAGAGCTTTGGCAGGCTATGCAAGGTGCCCATTGGTCAGCTTTTGGCAACCATGAGAAACTTAGGCATGAGCGTCGGCCAGTGTAATATGCTGGCTATGCCAGTGTCTGACCGCTTGTTGTTTACCCTGTCTGTCCTGCTGCAGCTGGGCCTCCAGGCTCCCTCTTGGCTGTTCCCCAGCGCCCAGCCTGCACAGCCAGAGAAGCAGGCCCAGGCGCCCAGGACCTTCCACAGCATTGGGACCGTGACCAAAGCAGCCATGAGGCTCCGCAAGGCAGCAGCTGCCGCCTCAGCGCGACAGGTCAGGCTCTGAAACTGCTGTACTTGTGTCGACTTGGCTTGGCGCACGAAGAGCAGGGGCCTATTCAGAGGCAGTCAGCAAAGGTCATGGCGATGCCCCCATCTGGGGATTGTCCAGCCACCATGTCTCCCAGTGTCACAGTCTCGCTTGCGAGTGCACGGTCAACTCCCAATGGTGCCGTCATGTCTTGTGCTGGTGCACTTGTGCGCTAGACTGCCTGCTGGTTTGCATATGGTGCAGGGTGTGGTGCTGGAGACCTCCTTGACCCATGATGCTGCCATCATTGTGGAGAGGAGGACGCTCAATAGGTGCTGAGCTTGGCAACGTCCGCTGGTGCAGCTTTACTTCATGACTTGCGTAACCTTCCATGCACAGTCTTTGGCAAGTCCTGTCAGCCTGTTTGGTCTTGGTGCCTGCTCCGCCTTTCCTGCCTGCGCACTCACTCAGTATGGCTGGCACTGGCCGTGCTGCAGGGCCTTCCCCAATGGCCGAGCCGTGCTGAGGAAGCTCTTCAAGAAGGTGGAGCTGCAGGTCAGGATTAAAAAGCATGCAACCTGGGGTTAGTACCATCTACTACCAACATGCAGTACCCATGTACCTGGTGTGCACAGCAACCCTCGACTTATTGGCACTTTGCCTGCAGGGCACCGAATCGTCATCAAACTCCAATTCTCCTGATGTGATTTGCAGGAAGCCTGCTTTACAGACACTGTGGTGCTGTTCCGCCGAAAGGTGGAGTCTGAGAAGGGCAGTGAGGGCAGTGGCGGGCGCAAGGCGCAAGAGCTGGAGCAGGTGTGGGGTATGCAAGGTGGAAGCTGCTAAAAATAACACCTTGTGTGGTCTTATGTGCAGTCTTTACGGGCTATCACGTACCAACCTTTACTAGGGCTCTACTTGTTTTGGAAGGCTGTACCCTAGCCCCTACCGCGCTTCCCACTGTGGCCCCAGGTGCTGCTGGCTGTCCTTCCTCAGTACTGCCTTTTTAGCACACCCCAGTGGGCGGAGCCTACCTCCTTCTCCCACCATTGTCCGCAGGCTGCCCAGGCCCACAACATCCACATCAAGCACTTCAAGAAGATCCCACTGGCTGACCTGGAGATGGTGATGCCTGAGAAGCACATCTACGTGCCGCCCTCCGTTTTCCTGCAGGTGGGTATTGACAGTTGGGTTGTGCACATGCGGCGCTAGGGATGCGGTTTTCAAGAAGTCCCTCAGAGGGTCAGCAGGCCCTGCAATACTTGTCCTGAACTGCCGTTCTGGAAACTGCCATACGAGAAGAACCATCAGCGGTGGGTGACTGCCTGCCTACAAGGCCTCCTTTTTCAAACGCCTAATGTGGCAGGCACGCGCCCAGAGGTTGCAAACTGGCCTCCCTGACAAGCTGTTCTCCACACGACAGCAACACGTTATGAGCTCTCTTGTCCTGCAGTTGGCGGTGGCGGTGGTGGTTGCCATTGGCGGCCTGGTGTGGACGCTGGCAAGCGCAGAGGGCGGGCCCAGCTGGGGGGTGCTGGGCTCTGCTGTAGTGCTGCTGTTCACGCGAGCCAGTCAGGTGGGTCGTTGGACATTCTGCTGGGGCAGTGAGCCTTGACAGCTCACACGTTGACCAGCAGGGAGCGAGTACGAGCAGGACTTCCATGGACTATTTGGGCAGCCAGCCAGTCGGGGAACTTTCCCTAACAAAGGGGAAGCCGCCCTGATATTTTACTGGGGAACTGCGGTTGATGAGCTAATGCATTGCGGGCCCCAGGCTTTGCAGAGTCCTGTGTCACAAAGGGGACTCGCACTGGTACCTGCATCTGCTTTTGCTTATATGGCCATTCTGTTGTGCTATGCAGGTGTACCTTCAGGCGCAGAGCGAGCGCTCTGAGATCGAGCGGGAAATGAACAAGGTATGCCGGGGATGCCCTTCCAGCCAAATCATTTCCAATGCCTGCCACCTGTTTAGTGGTCGTGGTCGTGGACCTTAAACACGACTGGTTATGGACTGTGTGGTGCTGGGAGCGAGTTGAGTTTACTCCTCCTGTGTGCACTGGGGCTCCCTAATCCCAATCCCCATGTGCACTGGTTGGACGGGTTTTGGGAGTTTCCCGTCTGACACCCATGCACCCCAGCCCCAGATCGAACCCCGGCCGATATACTAGCTGGGCGGCTTGGAGTTAAGGCGCCCAAGTTGAGGATTCAAGCCTCCATATCCATGAAAGCGAGGGCTAGCGAGCCATGTGATGAAGGGGTGGCGGCCAGCTAGCAGCGCTCGAGTGGTGCATGCCATTAAACCGGTCACTGTCAGTGTGTCAATCCTAGCTGTGATTTCAAGACCCAAGGTCGTTCCATTGTGGTGGGAATCCAGTGGTTCAGCCGGCAGCAAACGGTAGTGACTGCCTGCCTAGTAGCAGCCTGGTTGAGATTCATTTCTAGGTGTGACAAGATTGTGACTGACCCGCAAGGGTGGTGGAAAGCTGTAAGACTAGACTAGACTAGACCTGTTTAGTGTGGGCACACCCAAGGCTCCATTTTTGTGCTGCTCATTTTTTTGGGAGAGGCCGCCCTGCTTGTGGAGACTCTCTGGTTTGATGCTCAGCAATGCCTTCCCACCGCAGAGTATCGTGGGTGGTATGTGACCTGGCGCATGTTAGCAGCCTGACAGTCATTGCCCTGTTTAATTGTCTGCCTGCTGCAGCTGCTGTTTGACCGCACCGCTGCATCCCAGGAGGCTGTGCTTCACACGCTGACAGAGGAGATGACCCGCCAGCGCATCCGCGAGCTCTTTGTCTGCTACTGCGTGCTGCTGCTGGCGGGGCGCGCCCTCTCAGGTGGGTGGTGGGCAAGGTCGCCAGGTACAACGGTGCTGCAGCTTATTGTAGGTCCTACACAGGCAGTGCGCAGGCGTGCATGGGTTTTGTGAACGCGGTTACGCTGCTGCCACTCCAACCGTCTCACAGGTGGATGGTGTTGTGTCTTAAGGCACACCTCGTTTGTCAATAGGTTGGCCATGCTTAGACGATGACCTCTGACAATATTCCACATGCCTGCCGGCTCAAGGTTGTTCAACAAGGTTGGCAGATGAGGAGCTGAGGTCGTCGACTCTCCATGGAGGGCGCATAGCTGGGACGTGTGGAAACTCGTTTGTGTGATCCTGACACCTCCGCTTTGCAGATGAGGAGCTGGACCGGCGCTGCGAGCGGCTGCTGCGCAAGCACTTTGGCTTGCGCATCGACTTCACAGCCGAGGAGGCAATCCCCGCCCTGCTGGACTGGGGCCTGGTGCAGCGCCAGCCAGCCGCAAAGCAGGCAAAGCAGCAGGTGCTGTCCCAGGCAGGAGAGCCACAAGCCCTACCAGCGGCCCCCACTGAGAAAGCAGGAGCCGGCAGGATGCGGGCGGCTGTGGCGGCGGCAGCACAAGGGCGGGGCAAGGCCTCTGCAGCCACCATTGGCAGGGGGCTGCAGCGAGTGAAAGTGAAGGCTGACAGCAACTTGCCAGGTAGGTGTTTCATTTACGTAAATGGTGTACCATGACCCAGCTGTCAGATGTGCTGTCAAACTGACTGATAGCATGGCTGTCCCTGGCTTGCGGGGCCCGGAGGAAGGGGGTTTGTCGCAGATGCTTTGCTTGCTCACGAATTGGGGCACTGAGAGATCAAGATTTGGGGCACAGAGAGAATTTCAGGGCATTTCAAGCAGTACATGCAGGTGCAAGCAATGTACCTCTTGGTCTGTTACAGAGTTTCATGCTCTTCTGGCTGTACCTGCCATGAGCACTTGAGACATGTCAAGCAACACCTCACAGGACACTCAACGTCCTTGCGTCCTTGCCTTGCAGATGGTAACAACAACATCCATACCAGTCCCAGCGGTAGCCCAAGGGTTAGCCCCAAAGCCCCGTCCGTGCTGGGGCGTCGCCTCTCTGGCCTGAGCCGGGAGGGCAGCGGCAGTGCCAGTCTGAGGGCGGAGCATACAGCTGTCGAGGAGGAGGAGCAGGGGGATCTGCTGGCGCTGCCCCTGGATCAGGCACTGGTCATGCTGGACAAGGCCTGGGACAGCGTCTTTGACTTCCACAACGGTTCCAAGGTGAGCGTGGGGTCTAGGAGAAGCCATGGTAAGTTAGGCTTATGTCCATTGGCAGGCAACGCATGATCATGGCCACTCGGGAGCATAGCAATGAGCTGAGATGCAGTCACCATGTTATTAGGCACCTGTAAGTGGCGAGGGCAGCAGCGCGTTGACAGAACATGTATAAAGCAACCATGGCAAATCACCAACAAGAGCTCATAAGCGGGCTTCGTGACGGTTTGCTTCTAGCTTGTGTCCCGCCTGGCTACAGGACACCGAAGTGCCTTCAGATGCTGCTGAGCCACTTCAGCAAGCAGTCCCGGCAACCTCCAGGCTTGACATCAAACTCCTGTCTGGAGAGCCAGGCAGCGCCGACCCTGTTGGGTCAGCCCACCACCGCTCCATGGCAAGTGGCAGCAGCGACAGGCACCACAGCCACCATGGCAGCGCAAGCAGCCAACAGGGCAGTAGCACCGGTCCAAGCATTGAAAACAGTCCAGTTGCTGCTGGGACGGCAGTTGTGGAGCAGTTGCAATACACTTCAATTGCACAGCCTTCACCCTTTGCAAGCTCCGCACAGCCAGGGCGGCCATGTCTTGCTGAGGCAGCGTGGCAGCAGTTAAATGCTGACGTGGGCGGCCTGCAGCATGGGCCAAACCTCACCCCAGTAAGGCCCAGAGCAGCGGCCGCCTTGATCCCTGGCAGCACATATGGCCAGGTCTCCTCACCCTGCCAGCCTAAGCTCCAGTGGCATGAGGCAACGGGCGGCAATGCTGAAGGGTTGCAGAAACCAGCATGGGTCTCCGTGGACGAGGAAGCCCTCATCCCAGCAGAGGAGAGCAGGGAGGCCTTAGAAGGAAGTTTCAGTGGGGGCTTGGCCCCTTTCACTACTGCCGGCCTGACAGCGGGTGACACTGGTGCAGCTTTCTGTGAAGAATTTAATGCAGAGCAGCTGATGCCCAGTGGGCAGGGTAATCGCCAGGAGCCTTGGAATCCACAGCTGTCAACGCCACAGCAGCAAGTGGAGGAGGAGGAGCCGCAATGGCAGGGCGAGGCTGGGTTAGTGGAGCAGCACCAGACATTGGCGCCCGAAGTAGAAGCATCGGCTCAGCTGACAGAGCTGGCTCTGAACCACGAGGGAGGCAGCGCCTTGCCTGCTGAGATGCACATGGGGGAGACGTGGGAAGAAGCTGTGCAAGAACCGCTTGTGGGCATAGCAGCGGTAAGCAGTGAGGAGGGCAGGCAGCCAAGCATGGGCCAAGCACAGGTGGGCGCCCAGAGCCCTGCGCAGCATGCTTGGAGTCAGTGGGAGCAGGGAGAGGGCTCCGGCAGGCGCAGCCAATCCGAAAGCGAGACCAACAGTGGCCGAGGGCCCCAGGTGGATATCGCCCACACTGAGAGTGAGGATGCTGTGTGGCTGGCAGCCGATGAGAGCAGGGAGGGCCTGCTGCTTGGATCTGGGATTATACCACAAGCTGGCGCCTCCCTCCTCCCAGCTCAATACCATTTGAGCACTTGCCATCCTCCCTCGCCCTGGGCAAAGCCCATTTGCCAGGACTTTACTCCACAGTTCCATGCAGCGCCCCCTGCTACATCCCCTGGTAGCAACACTCCTAAGAGTAGCTCTCCTGAGAGCCATGGCAGTGCAGATGCTGCGCTTGACAGTGCAGGTGCAGCAGCAGGAGACACCACAACTGCCAGTCCAACTGCGGGCTCTGTCAGGGCTGTCAGCCCTGGAGCCACTTCCTCGCATGGTGGCTCACCCTTGCAGCGCTCCAGTAGCAGGCCCTCCAGCCGCCAGGTGGCCCAGGTCCGGGGCATGTGGGAGCAGCGCGTGAGAAGCAGCTCCCTGCCACCCTCCCCCAAGCCGCAGGCAGCACCGCAGGTCCGCCCTTCCAGTGCGGGACCTGCGTATGCGCTGCGCTCGCTGGGACAGTTGCCAGCACGCCAGCGTGTGGTTGGTGGGGTCCATGCAGCACGGTCTCCTCCCTGGGAGCGGCAGCAGTACTCTGCCCACTGGGAGGAGGAGGCTTGTACAGAGTGGGACCGAGAGGCGTCCAGCGCCGCAGATGCCCCTGTTGGAGACAGTGTATCCAGCAGTGAGGAAGTGGACTGGTATGCGGATCACTCCAGGTTTGCAGAGCAAGATGGCTTGCTTCAGGGCAGCAAGAGCCAGGGCCGACCATACAGTGCGAATCTGCCGGTGCGGCGTAGCCTGGGATACAGCAGCGGCAGCGTTGGGTGGCTCTCTGTGGAAGGACGGCGCAGCTCATCTGCGCTTGCTGGCAGGCTCAGCAGGCCCTCCAGTCCTACGGGGTACGCTCTCTCACACCGCCAGCCAGCAAGTGAGTGGAACATGGAGTATGAAGGTGCCCCCGACAAAGAGGAACCCGAGGAGCCGTGGAGGCAGCCCCGGGTTGGCAGTCCACGCGCTGCAATGCCAGCTTCACCAGTGCACCACCACCACAGTCATGCTGCGCACATGCAGTCTGCTGAGCTCCAAAGCAGCTCGAAGTTGCCTGGTACACTTGTCACCATCCGTAGGAGCTCCAGCGATGCAGGCCCAGGCTTTGTGGTGCTGCGCAGCCCGCTGGACTGGCCGTTAGGGGAAGATGCGATGTCCAGCCAGCAGCAGCGATCGCATATAGACGGTTCAGCCTTGGTGCTGGATGCCAGGGGATCATACAGCCCCAGGGGGTCCCCTGTGAGTGCTGGCAGCCACCACAGCCCTCCCCTCAGCCCGGGGAGTGGGGCAGGCAGGGCAGCCCTGCTCAAGCTTCTGCGCCTGAGGACAGAGCTTGCAGCCAAGCGGGCACACAGGCGGCACAGTAGGAGCAGCAGCGCTGATGAGGCCTCCAGGGATGCATTCAGCACCGAGGCTGAAACACTGGCAGAACCTGCAGCGAGGGGAGCCACCTCCACCGCCTCTCCTCGGACAGCCAGTGCTGCCTTGGCCAGGGACACGCACAGCTCTCCCCGCATTGGCAGCCGCATCTTCCACTCCTACTCTCCAGGCCATGGCTTTTATGTCGAGCGGCCTTAAGGTTGTGGTTAAGGGAGTGGCAACAGCAGCGGCAGCGTGGTGACATTGCTGGGTTTTTCATGCAGGGTCCTCGGCACCGTGCAGCCAGCGGGGGATTAGGTTCAGTCTGTTCACTTCGGTGGGCGGCCTGACGGAGCAGTGGAGATTTGTCGGCTTTTCAGCTGATCGCCAATTAGGAATGCTTTTGCATGCATGTCAGTAACTCCCTTGCATCTTATTTTTCGTGTACCCATGAGTGTGTGAAGCCCCATATTCTTTGAACTGTCAAGCTTCTTCATATCTCTTCTTCATACAGTTATTTGCCAGCATCTTACAATGGAAGCCTCCACCCTTTGCAGAACCTGTTCTTCGAACACGCTTTACGATGCATATCCTTTTCTAATCAGGGTTCTCTTGCCTATGCAGCCCATCCTGGTACGTTAATTTGATCAAACAACATGTACATCATTCCCCATGAGCGTGAGAGGCGCCGGTCTCTGGTGAAATGGCAGGGCATGCAGAAGTTCGGCTGGTGTACACCCTTTCAGAGAGCTATACAGCACAGTGTGCCTCAACTGCTTTCTGCATGGTTGGGGGACCAATTGACACACCCACACTTTCGGCAGCTGCTTCCATAGCAAGACCATCAGTTACAAGGGCATACTCGATACCAGCTTCGATTGCATACAGCTGGCAGTCATTTCCAGTCAAAGGTAAGCCGAGGAACTTGCAGCAATCTCCGTAGCTCCGCAGACACGGCAGGCTAGAGCTAGAGCCCCTGCCCGCACATGAGAGACAGGACAAAATGGGGTTTGATGACGCACTCTCCAGACTACTTTGTAGCTTACAGCTGGTACACTTGCAGGCAAGAAAAGAATGGAAGATTGCCCTCAGCTGCCAGAGGCATACCGCCTAAAGCACTGCGTCCGCAAGTACGCCGCCCTGTCGTCCTGCTACTGCAGAAACAGGTCCAGCCTAGCCTAGACTCCTAACTGGGTCATGCCAGGTATAATGTGCCCACAACTGGCTTCCAGGTAGTTGGTCGGTCTACAGGTAGGAGGCTTTTGAAAACTGATGACCATGGCCCTACAAGCGCACTAACGCACACGGGAAAAGAAAAGGTGGATGCGCTGGGCTCTGCGCAAGCCCGCTGTTTCCACTACCAAGCTACCCACCAGCTGATCAGCAGAAGCATGGCGCCTCGGGTGGTGGCTGGCGGCATTGCCTTAGAAAGCCTGCTATTAGTTGCCGCCTCCCTCCCGCGGAGGCAGCCAACCACCGGCCCGATCACGAACTTAGTGTCCACCATCCCGGCTAAGTCTTTACTGCGGCGGTGCGCGCGGCTGCAGCTGCCGCACCAGCTCCGGGCTTGCCCTATCCAGCTCCCCTGGCGTCCAGTTGAAAAGGGGAGGCAGCGGGCGGCCTGCATCAAGCACAGCAAAAACATCGATGCCGAAGACTAGGGGACACAAACATCAATGCCGGAGACTATGGGATGCAGCACCCTCGTCGTAAATAACCACTTGGCTTGAAGCCCCCGCCAGTCCAGTTATCATGTACAAACCTAAGTTCCTGGCAGCCAGCAGTGCCAGCACTTATTCACACATCACCACTCCTACAATTTCTGCTTGCACACACAATTCCTTTCCCGGAAAGGCTTCTCTCTGGCCCAGTCAGGGATCCGCACATCACATACCTCTTTCACCCTCTACCCCATGTCCCTTCCGCAGTAGCCCCACTGCCAGACTTGGGCTACCATAAACCCATTGAACCTGCTCACCATTTGGAAGCCGGCAGGCGGGGTCACGCAGCTCGTCAAAGAAGGAGTGCGACATGCCCTCCAGCGCTGTCACACGCTTTGTGGGCGAGTACACCAGCAGCTTGCCAATCTGCGTAGGCAGGCACAGCCGTAGTTGCCTAGAGGGCAAACAGCTGCTGGCTGCCCCCTGGGTACATTATGCTATGGCATAATGTCAGCCGGGCAGCTCAAGCATGGCACAGAACAGGGCTACCAGGCTTTGCAAGCCAAAACTCTTGCCAGTCCAGATAATAAAAGGACATTATTAAAGTCAAATCCCTCCTATCACAATCAGATATTCAAGGTTCTGTAGCACTTCGTCAGCTAACTCCTCTAGACAGCGGTGGGCCACACAATTCTCTCCCTTCACCCACTGTCCTTCTCACAACATGTTGCACCCTCCTGATGTACCCACCAGGTCGACCGCGTCAGCGGGCATGCGCTTGGAGAAAATCTTGGCCCAGGGGTGCGCCTTAATCTGCGGGAACTTGAACTCTGTGTAGTTGGGGTTCATGGCGTGGATCTCCTCGCGGGTGGGCGTGCCAAGCACCTGCAAATACAGCGCCCAGGGCCAAAAGAGAGCTCTCATTCTGAGATTTGAGGATCTGGCTCAAACGATACTGGAGGCCATTCCCGTAAGATGCTCCACTGCCCCTCTGACTCCTACAGTCACTGTATGAGGCTGAGCGATTTAGTCCAAGGCATGAAGGCAAGGCAAGACAGCCCCTCCTCTGTACCAAGCACCCCGCAGCATAGTCAACATTCCAGTCCTCCGCACTACTTCTTGCTCACACGCCATCAAGTGTCTCCAACAGTAGGTCGCTGGGCCCCACACACCAGCCCATCAAAGCCACTCAAGCACACCTTGATGATCTCCACCAGCTGGTCCACCCCGCTCTCGCCAGGGAACAGCGGCACCCCCAGCAGCAGCTCCGCCATCACACATCCCACACTCCACACCTGCAGAGTGCACATGAAGGGTTTTACAAGTGCAGGCAAGCCGGGGGATGTGATGCTTCACTATTCCACTGCAAGCCCGGCAAGCCGCTACGCACTTGTATCCAGTAAATGATACTGAAACCCGTCTTAGGCAGACATACCTTTAGACCTAGTGTTTCCACAATCTCACTCACAGCGTGGCTTCAACTACTCACGTCAATTGCCACTGTGTAGTCAACCGCCCCAAAAATCAGCTCTGGCGCTCGGTAATAGCGCGAGCAGATGTAGGAGATGTTGGGCTCGCCGCGAACCAGGGCTTTGGCGGAGCCAAAGTCACACAGCTTGAGTGCATGTGTGTTGATGTTCACCAGCAGGTTCTGTGGCTTGATGTCCCTGCAGGAGCCAGGTGGCCAAGCCACACACTTGGGAGTCAGACCCTAAGCTGTCAACTGTTCCCGCACCTCCCGCCCAGCAAGCTTTCCTGCCAACCTTCCCATATGAAAGCCTGAAGCACCCTGGAGCGCCTGTAAGCAGCTTATGCATGACGCGTCATGACGCACTGTAATGAGTGCCATGCAGCCACACTAACTGCCACAGGGGTCAATATCCTTAGTGGAATTTCGAGTCCCCGCCCACAAGGCAAGGCGTTTCACTGCCATTGACTTTTGCAAATGTAGCTCGATCACAAACCAGCTCACCTGTGGCACACACCCATGGTATGAATATGGGCCAGCGCCCGCAGCATCTGGTAAACGTACAACTTCACCAAGATGAGGGGCATTCGCTGCTCGTTCTTGGTGTAGTGCTTGTTGATCCGATAGACAGTGTCTGGCACGTATTCCAGAACCTGCAAAGTGGGGGGAGAACATCTGACACCTACGCACCTTCCACCACCTTCCATCATGTATACGTGCAAGCACCGCGCTGCCAGCTTCAATCCAAAGCTTGCTCACAATATTGGCAAATAATCGCACCCACGTACATGCAGTCCTACAGTACATAGACTGCATGTACTGGTTTACCACTCGCCCTCCAAACTCTGTGCCATTGACAAAGCACTAGCCCGTGGACTACCACAAGGCAATCCCCCGCACTGTTTCCTTCCCGTCTCTCCCTTGTCCAGCCATTGCACAAGCTTGGCCGAGCAGTGCCACCAACTCACCAGGTTGAGATAAACCTCATCCTTGTCAGTTGATGTGTAGAAGCAATGTTTCAGCTGCACGATGTTGGGATGCGACATCATGCGGATGATTTGCAGCTCACGGTTCTGCAAAGAACAACAACTACAACATTACACACGGTCCTCCATACGATGGACTCGTTTTACAGCTGCACCATGATCCTTGGCTAGTATTAGTCATCTGAACCACCCAGTCCATCATCATCCGTTGACCGGTGCATACCCCCAGGCTTAATCAGGGCAGTCCAATCAACACACCCACAGGTGCCAGGCCGCAATAACTCTAAATTCATATTCTCACCTTAAACCGCTTGTCCTGCAGAACTTTCTTAATGGCAACCTGTACAGAAAAAAGTGTATCGGTACGATGTTTTATAGTCACCATGTGAGTTCCCAAAACTCACAGCGACCCATGGGGCATGCACTTCCCGCCGTCGAGAAACTCCTGCTTACTTTAGACTCTGCTGTGCTGCCCTGTGACTGCGCATCCTGACCTGATCTTGCACACCCACAAGCTTTCCGCTGCTCAGTGTATGAAACACAGAGAACAACCCTCCCCACAGGTACGTCAAATCAGGCACAAGCAAAAAACAGCACTTGTAGTCAATCTTTACTGTACCCACTCACCGTCTCGCCCGTTTCCATGCACCGGGCCTGGAAGACAGTGCCAAAGGAGCCATTGCCAACTACGCGCTCGGCTAAATACCGGATGACCTGCTTGCTCGAGCCATAGCCACCGGTTGTTGTGATGACGTGTCCCACGTTGTTAGGGTCCCCTTCTGTCACACGCCCCTCGAACACCTGTGAACACAGTAGACCAGCGCAGAAGGTATATACACATCGTCACGGAGGCAGGACTCACAGGGGCCACCTAGCCCCATATCCATCACCCCAACATACATGCCCGTCAGCGGCATTATTCCTGTAAGTACAACAGCACAATATTGTTGAGGCTGCTCAGCCTGAAGACGCTGCCGCCGTGCTGGGCCTGGTCAGCTTGCCGCCTGAGATGCCGTATCAGTCCCTACTAGGCAGGGGCCCCGCCGACAGGGGGCCAGTATAATAATCCATCCCAACACAATGCCTTACTTCTGTTCCCAGTCAACCAGTCGTGCTAGACTCAACAACAATAAGCCTTCCAATGCTCCCAGTCCCACGCGCACCCTCCTTATTTACAACACAGAACCCTGCAACAGGTGTGCATAATTTCCAGTGCCCTGTAAATCCCAGACTACAAGCCATACTTCCAATGCTAAGCCCTCCTACCACCACGAACAACTTGTAACTAAGGGACAAATCTCTTTCCAAAATCTTTCCAAAATCCGTACCGGCTCGCGGCCATCCCGCTGCTCAGGGCTGAGCCGCAGCTCCTTGAGCGTCTGCGGCAGCGTATCCAGGGCGCCTGTTCCACCGCTAGGCTGCTGGCTATTGCCGTGTCCCTGCAGTTATACCCAGTGAGTGCCCCCAAGTGGCCAAGCTGTTGGAAGCAAATGCGTGGTGCGCTACAAGGAGGGGGCGAAGCTGTTCACTGTGTCAAGGTGCGGGCTATTATCTGTTCTGCACAGTTTTTCACTGCACTGTATAGCTCACTTGACCCGAGGACTCGCCGAGGCGCCCTGCACGCATCAAAGTGGCGGTGTTGTCAGCTCAAGAGCCCTGATCCTAACCCATCGGATCCCAAGCGACTGGTGCGCTCACACCCACCTGCCCCACCGCTATCGCCTGCCTGTTGCTTATGTCGTTTCTGGCTGCTATCCTGCACGCCGGGATGCAAAAGGCGGTGAGTGCTGACGCCCACAGGGAGCAGGACAGCCAGACTGGGCTTCACGCGGTCCCTGGCAACAGTTCACCTTCTCAGTCCCGTCTGAACTCTTTCTACTCCGCAGGAATCTCCCCAAGTCCATTCCAGAGACCAGTCATACTTCTGTCAGATGCCTCGCTGTCACAGGCTCGAGAGTGACCAACGTTTACCCTTACAGCACAATGCAAGCGAGGTTGCCTTAACTTGACACGAAATTATGCGGCGGGAACTCTGCCATAGCCCAACAAAACCAAGAAGGGGGGGCCTTAATCGCTATACACTTTGATAGATATTGCAGGCTGCTTTGGCTGCCAGGAGGGACGGGCAAACCCCCGGCAGGCTTACCGATCTCCATCAAGGCGCTGATCAGACAGCTGGGCCAGTCCAATGAGTGAAACTAAACAGCAAGAGGCCAGCAAACAAAGAGCAGTGGGACACCTGGAGGAGGAGGACGAGTTTGAGGAGTTTGAGACAGAAGGCAAGTGCAGACCCGTGCAGACTGTCACCACCCTGCTCTGTTGGCCGACTTGTTGGCAGCCTATTAGGACTTCGCTAAGTGCACTTGTGCACCCGCACCTCGTGTGAGCACTGGGAAAGCTTGTGAGGTGCTACCTGCTGCCTTCGCTCCCAAGCACCTCTGGCAGGCTCGCACACCTCCCAAGATGGCACGCTGCGTCAGTAACGCTCAGACCGCAAATGTCAGGACCAATACGCATCGCGTATGCATTCCTGATGGGCCTCTGTGCATATGTCCTAGGGCTGGTACCTCTGCGCAGATTGGGACCGGACCCAGGAGGAGCCACAAAACGCACAACTGTGGGAGCTGGACTGGGACGATGACGGCATGGGAGATGACTTTGCAGTGCGGCTCAAGCAGGTGAGGCGGTGGGGATGCAATCCTCCCTGTTGGCTGTATTGGAATCCTATGAAGGTATCGTGGTGAGGAAGTAGGTAACAGGCATATGGAAGGCGCCAGAGTACCCAGCCGTCTACTAGTGTGGCAGCGGCCTGCCGGGCAGCAAAGTGTAGTATTTGTGCCAGCTCTTAGCCTGGGGCCTAGCCAGCTTTTATCAGCATTTTGCTGCACTGTTAGGTAGGCTGCGCATTCATGGCCTTGCTTGGGTGGCTCCCTGTCTGGCTCTTGTGCGAGTCCTCCAAGCGTGGACAACCAAGTCGCTTAGTGTTTTACCAAATCTGTTCGAGCGATTGCTGGGCAACTTTCCAGCCATGTATGTTTGCGCTATGCGTTCAAGCTCTTCCCTCTGCTGGATGCAGGAGCTAGCAAAACAGCAATAGTCATGATCGTTGCTCTCCTAAGTGAAGGCGGCACGGCTGGGATCAAGCTGCAGGCCAGAGATAGCGGAGCTGTTTCAAAACAGGGTAGCGCTTTCAGCTGCATGCTTACCATTAGGTCAAGTGGAGATGTTACCTCGCCATAACATGTGGGGTTGGCTGTGAACTGCCAAAAGATTGCATGTAGGTCCAATGCCGCTGCCTTGTCAGTCAGCGTAGCTCAGCCAAGGCTACATATCTACCTGGTTGTGTAAAGATGTATGCGTTTGGGTACAGAGCGGGTTAGTCCGTCCTTTACATTTGCGTTTTCATGCTGCCCTCAGCCAAGCTAGTAAGCTCGTCAAGCACCTCTTCAATGCTGCGCTGGCGGCAGTAGCCAGCCACTGCCCGCAGGGAGCTGTCGTGCCGCTCCTGAGAGTAGGTAGCGCATGCTTCTGCACCAATGAGGCGCAGCTCATAAGGGCTGTTCAGTGAAGGGCCACGCACGTAGGCATCCTGTTTGCCTGTGAGCGCCTTGACCAAGGCAGCGGCGGTACTTTTGAAGAGGTGGCTAATGTCCCAGCGCATCGTGAGGTTAGGAGCGTTCAAGGAAGCATGCCCTTGGTCCCAGGGTCGTCCTCAGCCCAGGTGCTCCTCCAAGAAGACACCCACAGAGCATAACATTCTGCATCCAGCCCTGTCAGTCCAGCTCTCTTCTCGCTCCCTGCTCGCACTCCCTGCCACCCTTACTAGTAGCCGCCTCCAGCCCGGTGAACACAGTGCATCCCTACCTCTCCTCTGTTAGCAACACCTGGCATGCTTACGCAACAGCTTAGAGCCTACCTGGCACTAGAGTCACTAGGTAGCCAAGGTCGCAGGCATCCCGCACAGCATGTTCAACACACCTGCATGCACAGCAGGCGGGGAAAGAGCCCTGATAATGCCCTTGGGCAGGGGCAGAAAGTAATGTATTGGCCCTGTTGCAGGCCGGTCAGATCTGTGCGGTCTGACAGGTGCTGCTTATTCATATGGTAACCACCAGTTCGAACTTATGAGAGTAGGGATTATGCTGGCAAGGGGGTTTAACCAGTGAACTTTGAGACAGGCCCAGCTCATTTGTTCAGGCATAGTGATGCTAGCTTGTACAATCCTTTCTCCCCTCAGACCACACACCATCGCCGCTTGAAGCTTACTGGTCAGTCACGCAGCCGCACAGTATCAGTTGCTGCACCCCCAGGTTACGTAATATGTAGTCCAGGTTTGTGGACTGGAAGACTGAGCTGCTTGTTTTCGGCAGCACTATCTCATCCGCAGCAGGTAGGAGGGAATCCAGCATCTGTAAGGTGCACAGCCGCCGTGTACACCAGTTAGAGTTGCACCATGCATGGAAGCAACTATAAGGCAACCTTTGGAGGATATGCAACACCGGCTTCGGCCACGGCATCTTGTTGCGATTGTTGCACCATTAGCCAGTGTATAGTTCCAATCTCAGGCCTCAAAAGCGTCCAGATGTGCAGCATTGGTAGTTGCAAGGCACTCCCTTCAAGAGGCGGCTGCCAAAGGATAGCAGAACATGGCCCCTACCTGTGTCAGAACACCGCACACCCCGTCACCCACCCACCTACATCAAGCCAGACCTGCGCATCAAAGCTGCCCGGGGAAACATGGAAGCCCGATATCTTGTAGTCTAGAGAGCGGTCCCGCCCATCGCTTGTGAGGGACTGTATCACGGTGTACATCACCTCAACCCCGGCAGTCCTGTAGGGGGTGAGCCCATGGCCTGATAGAAACCACACATCGTCTCCAGTAATGCGAAGCTTGCTGACATCATGACCAAAGGAAACCGGGTCCCCTGCAGTTGCATGGCCCTCCCTTTCAACTTCAAGTTCGCCAGAAAAGGTTCCCTCACTCCACCGCCCGCCCTGATAAGCCTGCCTCAAGATGGGCTTGGGCCCTCCTAACCAGGATGGACCCTGCGGGTTGCATGGTTATGATGATCTGTGGGCCACAGATAATCCCGCCCGCAGAATGCCCATTGCGCATCCTGGACTTTCGAAGGGGGCCTACTCTCCCTTGATGAGGTTCAGCTCACGCCTTACCTGCAGCCCTGCTGGAGCCGTTGCCAGTTGGGTAGGATGGTGGCCACCCGGTCAAAGAAGTACTGAACCGAAGCATCCTGCAAGGCATTTAGGACCCCTCCTTTGCAGCGAGACGATACCAGGACCCTTAGCACGTATTCGTATTTTGCCTACGTGCCACGTGCCGTGCTGGCGGGCTGCTAGCATTTAGCAAAGAACCAGGGCACTTGCCAGCTAGCCGTGCGCTGGAAACCCAGGGTCTCCCCTGCACTCCACCTGCTGCTGCTCCGGGCTAAGAGACCTGTAGATAGCTCCCTGCTTGCTGCAGTTGTAGTTCTGTACGTCGATGAACAGCAGGGCCGCCTGCTGGGGCTGTAAGGGCACCTGCCTCCTGGCAGGGTCGGGTCGGTAGTAAGCCATCACTTTGTGATGATTTCCGCCAGCTTATTTAACAGTTTCATTATCGCTATGACCTAGCGATGTGGTTACCATTTGTTCATTTGAGCAAGGTGAGAACATGCCCATGCTGAGCTGGAGCCAGAGCACTTGAGAAGACAATCGACACAAACGTCCCTACAATGCCTACCATTGAATGGATGTTTGAATCATGCACTTGCAGTCAATCGTACAGTATGACGTGCAGTTCCCTGTAGGCGTGTGGACAGGTACCGTCTGATGGGCAGGGACAGGTGCGTCAAAATGCCTTAATAGTACCGTTAGGTGTTATACTGCCTTCTGCTTTTGTTCATGACTTCACACATGACCGCAGGAGCCGCAGCAGGAGTCCCAGGGGCGACCGGGATGCGTCCCCCTCAAGGCGCAGGAGAGGCTCCCCACCTCCAAGACGACGAGATGTGTCCCCCCCAAGGGACGGCCGCAGCAGGCAGGGGCGCAGCAGAAGCCCCCAGGAGCAGCGGCGGCGGCGGGCAGACGTTGAAGAGCGAGGGAGGCGGCGAGATGATGGCAGGCGGCAGCTTGATGAACGGCGGCGGCAGTCTCCCCCACCACGAGACAGGGAAAGAGATGACCGGAGACGGTCACCCCCTCCAAGGGATAGGTTGGTGACTAGATACTGCGAACGGTGGCTAGGCCAGTGCCTGGGATGGCACTTGCGAAACCCGCCGCAATGCTCTTACGCCTTGCTGATATTTAAGCATGCAGTATGCTTGACGGCAGAGACGGGCTTGGCTGCTACATCAGCTACCCTGCATCCCGGTCTTCTCCTCCTCTCTTAGTGACACTCTACCCGCTGCAGGGGCCAAGATGACAGGCGTGGTGGTGACTACGGCCCCCCGCGGCCTCACAGGCAGCAGCAGGAGGCAGCAGAGCAGGACAGAGGCTGGCAGCGGCCGCCTCCCAAGTTCCACGAAGACGGTGGCGAGCGAGGGGGGCGAGGGCAGCGGCACGAGGGCGGGCGGGGCGGCGGCGGTGGCAGGGGCCGGGGCAGGGGCAGGGGCAGGAGAGGCGACGATGAGGGCGAAGGGCGGATGCAGTGGGGCAACGAAGATGTCCGGCGGCAGGAGGTAGGGGTGGCTGTGCTTGTGGGGTTTGTTGCGGGGGCGGAGAGCAGGGGTGAAAGAGTAGAGAAGTGCCTGGCACTGGCAGGCTGCACAGGGTTTGTTGTAAAGGTGGACCTCCCTCCCTGCCGCATGCTCCTGTGTGAGTCCGTTGAAAGATAGCTTTGCGCCCATTCAATCCTAGGGCTCCTCCCTGTGTGCGTCTATGAGATGCTACTTGGTGCACTACATGGGGGTTTGTAATAGCAGAGCGATTTCAAGCATATCTCCCAGTGTATTGGGCTGGTCCTACCCTGACCCGGCCGGGAGGCCGGCCACCCTCGGCAGCTGACAATGTGGCTTCTCGCTGGTTGTGTGGCTGCTTCATCTTGCTTGTTGCATTCAAAGTCTGGCACGCAGGGGATGCTACCTGCTTGGTGCAACCCAGGGTTGGCTGGCTCAGGAGCAAACGACAGCTCTGCCTGGTGTACACGTGACCAAGGCCTGCTCTCGAGGTTGCAGCTGGGGTAAGCTTGCGGCTGGCAGCGGTGCTTGCAATTGCTCGATTATCCTTGCAGGAGGAGGAGGCGCAGCCTGACAAGGAGGTCGAGCCGGAGTTTGGGCTGTCGGGAGCCCTGGCAGCGGAGGCCAACAAAGTCAAGTGAGTGAGCGGGGGAGTGGCGCTGCTGGCCTTCAGCGCTTTGGCCGATAGACGGCCGGGTCGGGGGATGTTTAGCAACGGAATCACTCACGAAGTCTTTTGGTAGCCTCCTCTCACCAAGCCCTTACTGGAGACCCTTCACAGCAGGCAGTCCGGGTCTATGCTCAACTGGCTCGGTCCATGGCCTTGCACGTGGTTGTCCCATTGGGTTTGTTCACCCTCATGGGGGTGCCTCACTGCTTGTGCAGTGGTGTGGTGCTGGTGCACACGGAGCCCCCTGAAGCCAGGAAACCTGCCCAGCGCTGGCGGTTGTACGTGTTCAAGAAGGGGGAGCCCTTCGGTGACCCCCTGCACATACACAGGTGGGTGCTCCAGTCAGGAGCTGCCATTGGTGGAGGGTGTAGTGAATAGTTCTCAATGTGTAAAATTAGAGGGCCAGAGCGGTCAGCCCTGACTACCCGTCCCATTTGCTGTGTTACGAGTGGTTGCCAGATGCGTGGTCGCTGGCAAGCTGCTAGCCCAGCGGGGCTACGGCTGGCCTGCACCTACTGTTGCCGCTTGTTACATCAGGAGGTGCATGCACTAGATGCCCCAGGTCGGTCCGATGCCGCTGCAGGCAGAGTAGCTATCTGTTTGGGCGGGAGCGGCGCATCGCGGACGTGCCGACCGACCACCCCTCCTGCAGTAAGCAGCATGCAGTCATGCAGTACAGGTGCGCACAGCCATGGACCAGGTAACAGGCATTGGCGCTCGCTGCTCTCGCTCACCTGCACTGTCAAATTACATTTGTCACACCAAGTTACATGACGTCATTGTTGGCCAGCAGGCTCATAGGGAGGGAGGGCTCCAATGGCATGATGGACGCCAGCCGCTCAACTACCCCCTTTCAAGTCGCGCGTGTGTTTGCTGCAGGCTCACAGAGAAGGAGGGCCCCGACGGCATGATGCAGTCGGCGGTGAGGCCTTACATCATGGACCTGGGCAGCACCAACGGCACCTACGTCAACAACGAGCGCATCGAGTCGCAGCGGTACTACGAGCTGCTCAACCAGGTGTGCTGCTGTGGCAGTGTGGGCGGGGTGGAGGGTCTGTGTGGATTGCTGTCTGGCGCCATTGGGACATGAATCACAATTGTAGCGACTATCATTCAGAGTTGGGCGCACCTGTGAGCTCCGCTCTACTAGGCGGGGTGGGTGCCCTGGTGGCTGGTGGGGTGAGTGACCTGCGTTGCAGGCAAACCAAGACATGTTTGGCTAGGTAACAGCTGCGGTTCCATGATAAACATGACGGTGTCAGGACTGCTGCTACATTTGGCAGGGGAATAGCAAGAGCAGTTGTCAGGCTCGTTAGCTGGGATAATTAAGGGTGCAGTCCATCATTCCTTGGCCTGGCAGCTGACTGCGGCGCTCATGCGCCTGCCAGCACAAGCCATGCAATAGGCGCCTCATTAAAAAGCACTACGCAAGAGGGCTACTGCTACCTACAAGAGAGTCTGAGCCCAGATTAAGTGCTGTCATGCAGGACATGCTGCGCTTTGGGAACAGCAGCAGGGAGTACATCCTCCTGAGAGATGACGCCACCGGCGGCAAGTGAGCTGCTGGTGCAGGCGGGTTGTGTTTGCAACAGGGGTTGTGCATGGAGGCTCTGCGCTCGCTAGATGCACGGCAACAATGGCCAGGACCGAGGACCATTTGAAGGTCAGGCACCCAACAGGTCTGCCCTTAGGACTGGAGCTGGTTCTTTGCTCCGGCATGGCAGACCTTGCTGTCACAAGAAGCTGCAGCTGCATACGTCCCTTACTGGGCCACCCAAGGTCATACCTCTGCGTCTTATTGACTACTTGCAAGCCTCCTTGGACATTAGGTTGCAGCTCCTCTTTCCATTGTGTGTCTGAATAAATGTGTTGTCCCGTTGACAGACGTTGCCTTAACGGTGCATGTCCTCATGAGAGCGCGTCCATGTCGCACAGCATGCTCAGCACCACGCGGTGCCAGAGCGGCGACGTACCCAGCAGACGATAAAAGCCGCGCAACCCGTTTCTTTGCCAAAATCACAGCTAGATCAAGCATTCTGCCACTGACCAAAAGCACAGCTCCTCTAACACAGTATCTCGAACACCCCCCCGACAAGCCTACCAGATGGCTTCCATCAAGGCTGCCACATGCCTGCTGGCCCTCCTGCTAGCAGCAGCAGCCGGCACAACCCATGGCAGGGACCTGGTGTTCCTCCAGCACTCCAGGGCCCTAAAGGACTGCACCTCATCAGGCACTGCTACAGCTTCGTCGAGCTCTTCTAGCAGCGACAGCGCTGCTGATGCCACAATAGCTAACGCCATCCAGCAGACATTTGCTCAGTGCTTCCAGTCGGGCGCAAGCCAGGGCTGTGATGCCGTTGCGGACGCTCAGGCCAAGGTAAGGGGGCAGCCCAGGGTGCTCATGGCCAGGCACGCTGGCACCAGGCATACATTGTTGGTCTCCCATTTCCCCATGGTGAAGGCTTTCACTGCGGGATCTCAAGAACATGTATGTCTTGAAAAACGCTGTAAACAGGCGGCTGACTCACAGGACCTTGATGGCTGCAGGCAGTTGCCCAAGCAGTTGCGGAGGCAATGACCAAGGTCACCGGCACTGTGTCTGGAGGATGTAAGTGCTAAATGTTGACATGTGCCGTAGAGACAGCAGCATTGCGCAACATGGGGATCTGTGGTGCACACAACAGTCCCTGTTTTACGCCGGTTGTTTGTGCGCTCAGCCTTGAGCGTTGGCCTCAGCTGTCATCCAACCCTGCTATGAGTGTGGCATGCCTTCGCACGTCCCGATATCCATCTCAGCACGGGCTGGCCAACAGCACAATCTTTACTCATAGTGCAAATGTTTGCTCTGTGCAGCTAGCTGCTCAGGCTCCTCCTCCGGGACAGCTAGTGGTGCATCGATGGCAAAGGCCGTGGCCAATGTGAGTCAGCGTAATTTCCATGAAACATACTTTGTAGATTCTGGGGAGCATGAAAGCGCCATCTGAAAGGTGGTACGGACAGCACATGTGCCTAACACCGTGTTGCATGGTCTTGTGCAAATGGATGAAGGCACTAGACACTCCTCCAGAAGCAAGGCTGAAGTTGGACCCTGTTCTGGCATGCAGGCATTCGCATCAGCGGCAGCCAAGGCCGGCTGCCAGCAGGGCAGCACCATTGCGAACCAGGCCAACCAAGCCACTGACACCGCCATCGCCAAGGCTCAGGCATCCTCAGGTTGGTGGCCAACTCGGTTTGGGAGGGCGACATCCTGCAAGCTAACCTCAGTACCACCATGGAGAAGTGAGCTTTGGCGGAAGCCTGTCCCGAGGGAGGACGCATGCCTTAGCAGGTTGAGTCAGCAACTGGGTAGCCTAGCAACAGCATAGGGTGGTGATGGGCTGGGTCCCAGGGTTGTGCACCGCATCGGGCTTGGTATTAGTACTTACGTCTTGCGGTTTCTCCCTGCTTGCTTGCAGAGTGCACGGCCTTCCTGAACAATGGAGAGGGGCAGAGCTCGTGTGTGCAGGAGAACATCGCACGGGTGAGTGCACAGGGAAGCCGGCCTGTCAGTGCATGCACAGGATGGCCTGTAAGCAGTTGCTAGACCTAGCAGCAGCCACTTGGTGCGAGCTGAAGCCGCGACTCAACCAGCGCTGTGCCTCAACAGCTGCGACACCCATGTTTTTGGATGTTTGATCAAACCGATTCGGTGTTGGGTAACTTCTGGCCTGCTGTCACCAATGTGGGACCCCTCTTTGCTGCAGGAGGTCCAGCTGGCTGTAGCCACGGCCATCTCCCAGGCGCGTGCCATGTGCTAGGATGTGAAGCTGCTAAATGCTTGGGGTCCTGGAGGGCGTGAAGGCACCCCTGGCCCCAGGGAGCCGACAGTGCGGGCCAGGAAGGCATAGCAGTGAACTGGAATAGACGCCAGGTGTGCTCTAGAGCCTGCCGGAGCGTCCCAGGCAGCAGTCAGGAATCTATCAGCTAGTGCGGGGGAGCTGCCTGAGTGCCTAATCTAGTACGGTTCCCCAGGGCCAGTTGTACTTGTGCATGCATATTACTATTTCACTCTGGTGACTGGTTTTCATTATGTTACCACTAACTGACAGTTCTGACGATCGCCAAGTGTAACTTAACTGGGCATGTGGGAGCTGCAGTAGGAACCACTCGTACTGCTTCGGACATGGGCTTGCAACAAGGCTTCATGCGACGCTTAGGGAGGCATGCAAGCACTGTCCGCTAACACATTATCAAGGGAAGGAGCCCAAGCCGTTGGTGACAGTATCTGGACCATTGAACAGCCAATGGACTCAACTAGCACTTACCTGCCAGGTCCTTGACAAAGCATCATACTGTTCCACCACCCAAGGGCAGAGCCAGACAGACCAGTGGGTGGGACGAACAGGCTGCAGTCACAGTGACTGACTTCACCCTGCAAGCCGGCAAGGCGCTGCTGGGGTTTGCACACCTGGGTTTGAGCCGCTTTGGGGGGCCGTTGGCTTTTAGGATTGCGTTCCCATGTTTCCTCAGTGTCTGCCAGCATCGTGCTCATGCAGGCCTGCCCTAGCAGCTGCTGGCCAGGCCAAGGCTAGCGGTATTCAAGCCAGCATGCCAAGGCCTTGTCAGGGTGTTGCTGGACAGCGCGAGGGACGCATGCCCCTTTGTTCGGACTTGCTGTGCCTTAGCTGTGGGAGCAAGATCAAGGTGCTGACTCCTGCATAGCCGCTATGGCCGTGGCCACCCCGGCAGCAGGTCACAGCATGAGAGGCTTCGAAACGCCATCATTACACTTGGGCCCGCCTCCTGCTGGCAGCTGCAGCGATGGGATTTGCACCCTCTGGCAGGAGCAGCTACTGGCCAGGTCAAAAATTGCTTGTGTGTTTGCAATGTCCTGCTTTGCCTTTCTTCTCAGGCCCTAGGCCAACATGTTGCGACTGTACAGTGCCACAGATGATTTTGGCAAGACCACCTGACAGGCTGTGCAGTCCCATGGTGCAGCAGCGGTTCCAAGGCATAACATGCATCCTGCAAAAGGCCTTTGATAAGGACTTGTGGAGCCCAGGACTTCACCCCTGCAGTCCTTTTAGTCATAATCATGAAACTCCATCAGCTGACCTTGTGCTGCAACTTCGGAGCCATGGACATGGTCACCATGGATCCATGTTCCTGTGACGAGTGTGTACAATATTTCACATTCCTGAGCGACTACGGTGCAGCAGGATTGAAGAGTTTCCCAATGATTCTGCGCGTCCATGTCGCACAGCATGCCCAGCACCGGTACCACGCGCTGCCATAGCTGCAACCAAGGCTATTTTAGCCGCAGTAGTCCGGCCCCAAATCAAATCAAGAGTAGACGCATACACCTGGACACACAGAACGCCCTGTTGGCAACTCATCAAACGCCCAAACCCCTGACAACCCGGCCCCTTACTAAGTTAGTAGTAGCATGGCTCCCACCAAGGCTGCCACATGCTTGCTAGCCCTCCTGCTAATAGCTGTCGCCGGCACAATCCATGCCAGGGACCTGGTGTTCCTCCAGCACTCCAGGGCCCTCAAGGACTGCACCTCATCAGGCACTGCATCAGGTTCCGCAAGCTCATCTGGCAGCGGCGCTGAGGCCACGATAGCCAACGCCATCCAGGAGACGTTTGCTCAGTGCTTCCAGTCGGGCGCAAGCCAGAGCTGCAATGCGGTTGCAGATGCCCAAGCCAAGGTAAGGAGGCAGCTCAGGGTGCTCTCAGGGCCTGCATGGCCAGGGACGCTGACACCAGGCATGCACTGCCTGGTCGATCTGCCATTTCCAGTTGTGAAATCCTGACTACTGAGTTGCACCCTGAGACTGCCTTGCAAGCGCACTGAAGCATGGGGGCTGACTCTCCCTGGCCTTGCTGGCTGCAGGCAGTTGCCCAAGCAGTTGCGGACGCAATGACTAAAGTTACCGGCACCGTGTCTGGAGGATGTAAGTGTGCAACTGTAGATATGTATGTTAGAGCTAATAACATTGAGCAACATGGACACCGCTGCACACGCCATACTGTCCCCAGGGGCTGTGCACACCGTCCAGGGATGTGCGCCAAACTGTCATCCTGCGGCTCCTGACATCACTTGCTTCCTTTGTCCAGACGTCTTGGCAGCACAGACTCTCCGGCAGCAAAATCCGTTCTCACAGAGCCGCTTGTTCTCCATGTGCAGCTAGCTGCTCCGGTTCTTCGTCCGGGTCAGCCAGTGCTGACTCAATGGCAAAGGCCGTGGCCAATGTGAGTCAGCGCAGTTCGTCATGAAGATCTGCAGTTTCTTGTAGGCAACATGGTGCTTGTGATGGATCTGCTTTGGTGACTCAGGCAGCACGGATGCCGGATGCCCTCTTGCATGGTCCCTGGGATGAACGGCAGGCACCTTGTCCCCTGTACCACGCAGCGCCTTATAGCGAACCCCACCCTGGTGTGCAGGCATTTGCGTCAGCGGCAGCCAAGGCAGGCTGCCAGCAGGCCAGCACCATTGCGAATCAAGCTAACCAAGCTACGGACACCGCCATCGCCAAGGCTCAGGCATCATCAGGTGGGTTGTGACCATGGTCTTGCTGGGCATGAAACATACTGCAGGCAGAGCGACCATTGCGGCACTACAGCAGTGGGCAAGTAGGCTCCAGGCGCGACATCCCGCTGCATGGCCGAGCTTCTCAAGGAGGACACGCGCTTGATAGTTTGTACGTGTAATTACATGGCCAGCAGCAGCAGCAGCAGCAGCAGCAGCTGCAGGTGGTATTGGTGGGAGGGTCCCAGGGGTTTTCCTAGCAGCCAGCCTGGTATAAGTCCTCACGTCATGAGACCTCTGCCTGTTTGCGTGCAGAGTGCACAGCCTATCTGAACAACGGAGCGGGGCAGAGCTCGTGTGTGCAGGAGAACATCGCACGGGTGAGTGCAGTAAGGACAGCATGTGAACCCTAAATTTGGCCAGGCCTGTCAGCAGCCACTTCCCCCAAGCAGCAGCTGCTACAATGACAGCCTCGGTAGGTGACCCGGTCCCCGCCACCAGCATCTCTGTTTGGCCCAAGTGGCAGACTGGTCGCTCGTTGGCCCGTTAGCAGCAACGTGTGGTGTCTCTTGGCTGCAGGAAGTCCAGCTGGCTGTGGCTACGGCCATCTCCCAGGCTCGCGCCATGTGCTAGGCCTCAAGAGGTCAGAGCGGGAGTAGGGTCCTGGAGGGCGCAAAGGGTGCTCACAGGACAGACGTCCCCCCAGTTGCGAAGGCAAACCAGCTGGTTGGGGGCGGCAGGCAGTGCGACAGGATATGTATGGTTGAATTAATAGCGCAGGACCTGGAGCCTGGATAGGGCTCTACAAGCCCGCCATATTAGTCAAGTCAGTAGTGGTTAGTTGGCGGGAAGGCTACATTCGCACCTTCAGTGTTGATGGTGTTAGAGTTGCCATCTGCCCACTGGGGTTCCCATAAGTGTCTTGAGCCAGTAGATGCTTTCATTGGTTGTGATTGTACATTAGCCACTGCAACTTCAGCTGTTTGGACACCGCTATTTCACACTGACTTCCTTGCTGTTACCCTGCAAATTTGGCATTGTGACTGAGCTACTGCTGCACAGAGTGTTTAGGTGTGTTTAGGTGTGAGTTGGTGCTTAGGCGCCACTGTCCTGGATGCTGCTCACACAGAAATGTAACAATGCGAGTGGTGCTCGTCCCCTGGTCCACAGCATTTGAAGGTGCTGTGATAAGCTTGCGTCCAGCGCACCGTGAGCTGTGACACATTTACTTGCTCAAGCCCTGTTGCAAGTGGCAAGAGTCTAGTGTATGTCCCTTGTTTGCTGGAATGCGGGGCCATGCAGGGCTGACCTCCCTTGCAGTGCTGCGACAGCTACACAACCTCATCAAATTCTAGGCCTGCTCGAGCTCGATACCGCCCCTGGCGGTAGGAAACAGGCGCCCGGTTCCTTTTAGCCTCCAAAACCACCAATAGGCTGGTGGGTGCCACCGCTGCCTTTAAGACCGTCTTGACCCTATCTCTTGTAGAGGCCTTTTGTGTGCACTCGTGAGCAGCTTCTGCCAGGCCGCTGCACGATTGCTAGCAGCACTCTTTGCCATCAGTGTCCTGGGAGGCCCAACTGGGCCAACGTTGCTTGTGGAGCCTACACCCGGTGTGGCACTAGGATATCATCCATGGGCCAGTGGACGGCCATGCAGTATATTTAGTGCAGCTGCTGCTAGCACCTTGGAGCGCTTCATGACATACCATGCATCAATATGATCATGCAGACGGTCGACCGTCTAGACGTCTAGGGTTATTGTTGTTGTTGTTGTTGTTGCTGCTGCTGTTGTTGTCGTTGTGTGGTGGTGGTGGTGGTGGGCCTCCAAGCACTCTGCCCATGCAGTCGGTGAGACCCGGTGCCTAACAACTCAGGCCCTCGGCTGCAGGTCTGCATGGGTGTTGCATCTCCAAAAGGATGCAGCAAGGTCCTGCAGCAGGGTTGTTCCCGGCCCTTCACCGCGTCCAAGCAACACAGCATGCCCAGCACACGCGGCTCATGGAGCAACACTTCAGCTGCCTGGGTGCGTCCTTCAGCACAACTCGCTCAGCATCAAACTTTCCCCGTGTCCTGCAGCAACACTACCGTGTCCTAGGTGCCCCACCCCCTCCCCCCACTCGTATCTACCCCGTAATCCAGCATGGTTTCTGCAAAGTTTGCTATGCATATGTGCCTTCTCGACCTGCTACTAGCAGCTGCCAGCACAGCCCATGCCAGGGACCTCGCCTTCCTCCAGCACTCTCGGGCCCTCAAGTGTACCTCCATAGGCACAGCTTACGCAAGTGCAACCAGCTTTGACCAGGCAACAGCAAATGCAGTGCAGCAGGCGTTCTCCGACTGCTCTCAGATGGACCCAAGCCAAAGCTGTGACGCCATTGCAGAGGCCCAGGCTAAGGTAAGGTGGCGAGCAGGCACCACCAGCCGCATTGCATCGCCAGGAGGGAGTGTGGCACTTCCAGCGTGTCATCTATGAAAGGAACCTTGACCTTGAACCCTATAATGCAAGCCCGTGTACTATGGTTTGCCTGTGCACAGCAGCGCACTGTGTTAGGCATCGCCTGCAATCACTTCATAGTAGCCAGGGCCACAGGGTCACTGTTTGTCTGCTGCAGGCCGTTGCGCAGGCGGTCGCGGAGGCTGTGACAAAAGTCACAGGCACTGTGTCTGGCGGATGTAAGTCTCGCAGCCACCGTTCTCTTCTAGCTGCCACCTACACCATGTCCTGCTTTATGGGCGCATGTTGGTTGATTGTGTTGCTTTCCACTAACGTGCCTATCACCACGTCCTGCATAACTCAGCCACGAATCGCTGAGAAGGGTGTGGCTCGTGCACTCACACATCAGCAAAGCTCGTCCTGTGCACCGTTTGCAGCCGGCTGCACGGCCTCCTCTTCTGGCTCTGCCCACGCCGAGGCTATTTCCACAGCGGTCGCAAATGTGAGTTGACGGCATCTGCTTCCTAGACATTGTCATAGTTGCTGGAGCGCTCGCCCATGCCCACGATTCCAGTGCGAGACTTGACACGAGGTTTGGTTGCCCCGCTCCATAGTGAGCACGCTGCATGACATAACTACACCCCAACCTGCAGGCATTTGCGACAGCAGCAGCGAAGGCAGGCTGCAAGCAGGGCAACCCCATCGCAGACATGGCCACCAAGGCTACAGAGACTGCCGTCGCCAAAGCCGTCGCCTCGTCAGGTCAGCTGACAGCAAGCTCTGGTCTGCAGTATGGCAAAAAGCTCATGCATGACACCCATGCCCAGCTACCTGGGCCTGGCAAGCTGGGCGGTGAGAATGCTAAGGCAGCCTGCCCGAACTGAGCGGGGGGAGTGCTAAGGCAGCCTGACCTCCTTGCTGTCACAGCAGCAGCCCAGCCCAGCACAACAGCAGCCGCAGCAGTAATAGGATGGGGGTGCACCTGGCTTCCTACGCACCCGACCCCTTGCCTTCCTCCTTCTCTGCAGAGTGCCAGGCCTACCTAAACAATGGTGTGGGCCAAAGTTCCTGTGTCCAGGAGAACATTGCACGGGTGAGTGTCGGCTGTGCCTTACCCATGTCATTGGCTTGTGAGCGGCTCTGGCAGCACACTGTGACAACTTAGCAACCGCACATGGTTCCAACACAACCTGCCCTGGCTTAACAAGCACGACTCATGGTTGTGCGAATGGCCCTGGGCTAACATTTTTGCTGCGTTGCTTTCGTGGCCGCAGGACACACAGCAGGCTGTAGCCACCGCCATCGCCAATGCACTAGCGATGTGCTGAGAAGTTTGTTAAGTTGCTGATCAAGGAGCCAGCATCATCGGGATTATTCTCTTGCGTGACACCAACCTCGCTTCCTTCTTGCTTATGTTTGCTGCCACGCCATGGAAGGAAACATGGTCGGTAGTTGGCCAGAAAATGCATGTTGCAGGACTGTGTAATACACCTTACTGTTACATTATTTCCTTCCTGTCCCGCCTCTTGCTGCACGCTATGGCTGAACAGTGTCCTCTTAGTGTCGGCAGTAGCCAATAGCACCGTACAATTGTTCCAGGCTGTACTTGAGTTTGTGTCACTCTGTCTTGCTAGCTTCTGCTGTTGCTCGAGACCACATGCTGCTTGCATTGTTTCAAAGATATAGCTTCAGAGTGACCAGCAGCCCTTCAAATACGGAACGGTCACACACCAGACCATGTCAGAAACCCCCGGTCATATGTACAATGTGCCCAAAACCGAGGCAAGTTGGACTACGACATCATGCAGACATGGGTTATATACATAGCCGGCAAGGAACTACAACAGCAAGTTCAGCGCCCAGTACAGTCAATGCAGAAGCTACCCAGTGAATGTATGCAGATTGTTACCCTGCCCTGCCTTCAAGCAGGTTCCAACCCCAAGTCATGCAAGATATGCGTGGCACCGTGGCACGCATCACCTATCAGTCCAATGCAAAGCGTCATCCAGTATACAAATGTGTGCAGTCTACAAACTATTGGCAGCGTCAATCAAACCTCATCTCCTCTCAGGCAGCCAGCCACAGCCTGTGTGCCCACCTGCCAGCCCAACAAGGCAAGCCTCAGCTGCCTGTCAGCTGCCTGACCTGAAGCAGAACGTGATGGTGCCATCGTCCTCCACTTCCAGCCGCTCCAGGCTGGTCAAAGCTTCTGGGCCAAGCTGCCGCTCTGGCTGCGAGCTGTCACTGCCCTGGCCTGTCATGTGCGAACTCGAACCATTTGAATCCGCCAGCTGGCCAGCGCCCTCCAGACCTGCCTGCTGCTCTGCCACAACATGCTGCTGGGCTTGGGGCTGAGGCGCCTGCTGCTGAGGAGCATTTTCAGCCTCAGGATGCAGCATGAGGGCTGGTGGCGAGGGGGCTGCCTGAGCTGTTGCCACGGCATGGTGACCGTTCTGGAGGTGGGCAACAGAGTGCTGTAGTGCCTCGTCAACTTTTGTTTGCGCCTGGGGTGCTGGGGCTGACTCCAGCTGCTGCTGCTTGGCCTTGGTCGCGGCGAGGATCTTGGCTTTGGCCCTGCGTAGCTGCGCCAGCAGCGCATCCAAATCTTGTGTTCTCAGGGCATCTGGCCCCTGCTGCTGTGCCGCCACCGCTGCTGCGTCGCCTTCCGCATGCTCCTGCTCTGCAAGCCGCTCCAGCAGCTGCGGCTGCTCCTGGGGCGACTCAGACAGCTCCATCGTTCCAGAGGTCGCCAGCACCGCCACTGACGCTGCCTCTTCCAGTTCTTGTCCCGGCTCCTGCTGCTGCGGCTGGGGGGTGTGCTGCGGGAGCTGCTCCGGTACATCAGCCTGCCTGCCGCCATCCTCCAGTTGCGGCTCCTCCCCCCGTTCCAGCACACTCACTCGCAGGGACTCGTGCTTTCCGAAGCAGCAACTGACTGCCACGTCAGCCGCGGTGGCGTGGCTGGGTGAAAGTTCCAGCAGGCGGTTATCACCCACCTCCCACTCGGCAGCCCCGCTGGCAAGGAGCTTGACCACCTGCATGTGTAGAAAGCCAGCCAGGGGACATATACACAGTTCCCCGAATACATGAGGACACCAGCATGGGTGGTACATCCTTGAAGCTGCGTTGAAGCATGTGGTGGTCAGCGCATGGGTGCAGAAGCAAGCAAGCTGTGTGCAGGGTTGGCTGCCATACTATGTAGGCACGGTGCAGGGCAGCCTGTTGATTGGAGTACCATGCAGCCCTTAGAACAATTCTAACCAGCAGCCAGCGGCCAGCCTGCTCAAGGGGTTGCTTTGGTCGGCAGTCCCTTACCTTGAACTCCGCGCTGATTCCCTCCACGGTCATGGGTAGGTCCACTGCGCCTGTCCACACATCTCCCTCCCCCCACACCAGCTGCAGCCCTGCCTGGGCATCCCAGGCCCCCAGCTCTGGGCCCGACCCCACCACTGCCAGGCTGTCGCCAAATCCCACACCGCACTGCACCGCAAAGTGCACCGACCACACACCAGTGCCACCAGAGGTGCTGTTGCCCTCGAGCTCCGCAGGAGGCTGCTGCTGCTCCTGCTGTGCTTGGTCTTCAAGCAGTGGCTCGGTGGGATTGGTGGCTGGTGCAGAAACGCTGGATTCATGCAGCTCTCCTGGAGGCGCCGCACCATTGCTGGTGCCTGCAGTGCTGTTGTGCGCGCTGGAGGGCTGCACCAGGGGTGCCGCTCCATTGTGGCTGGTGCCGTTCAGTAGGGTGCCATCGACCCCTGAGGCCTCCTTGGCTCTGCAGCAGCAAAGGCCAGCCAGAGGTATGGACGCCGCTGGCTACACTGAGAGTGCACCCAAAGATGTGGCCTGGTACTATGGAAGTAAAACTGCCTGTAACTGCCCACCACAACCAGCTGCTCACTGCTGCTGCCCAGCGGCTAGCTAGGCATTCACTCCACCATGTCTTTTGTCTCCCAGGACCTCAAGCCAGGGTAGCAGCACCGCTACCTATGGAACCCCAGTCGTTGATCGCACATACCTCTTGGCACTCCGCACAGGGTTCAGCTCCTGAAGCCTCGAGGCTGACTGGGTGTCGGCTGTGGCCTTCCCATTGAGTGACGCTGCTTTGGTCTGCTCTGCCAGCACCCGGATCTGTCGAGGAGTCAACCCCTGCGGAGCGGAAGAACGGGAAGGGCGGACATTAGCAGCTGCACCTAGCCGCGGCACCCTCACCTTCCATGGTACATCAGTGTACCCGGAGCCAATTGCTGAACGTCCTGCTACATCAGCATGACAAAAGAGGCAAGCGCCCCATCTTTCAAATGACACTGTTTGATGCCAACAATCCTGTCTACCCAGCCAAGCACATGGGCAGATGGTACCCCAGCCAGGGCAACAGCAACACGGAGGCTGTAAGGGCCTTTTTACACTAGCTAGTTGTACGACACACGTTGCCACACACACACACGGAAAGCCGCCCATTTTTCCAGCTGGCAGCCCACTCACAGGCAGCCTGCCCAGGTCCAGGTAGGTTTGCTTGCCGTTGACTACCGCATAAACATTGACGGGGGCCACAAACTCCAGATTGGGCTCGGGGTCGTCGAAATCCACCCCCCAGTTGTGAATCTGGACGCCTGTCACCACTGCAGCAGGCACGGCCAAATGCAGGCACACGGTGGGCAAGGGATGAGAGCGGACGTGCAGGAGAGTGCTGTGGTGAGTTGCAATGAGAGCAGGAACATATATGGTTCAGCCGTAGGGCACATTATTTGAGTCGTGCCTGTGTGGCCACGGCACCCCTGTGTGGCATCTAGGCAGCACCTGTCAAGGAGTTCAGGTATGATGAACCCACCCACACCAGCACCGCGTTCTACTGACCAAAGCGACCCAAGACATGTATTGCAACGCAGTGTAACTTGTGGAAGTCCTGCAAACCTCCCTCCCAAGCTTGCCTGCATAGTCGGCCGTGCAGGTGTCCACAGCATGCGAAATGAGGAGCTCCAGGTCTTTGCTGATGGTGCGCTCAGCCACCTGCATGGCCATTACAGCCCCGGTGCGACGACTTCCTAACTGTTCACTCTTACGTATGCCGCTTGCCATCACATTTGTATTACTGCGGCTAGCCAGGCTGGAGAGAAGGTACTAGGCCACACGGCTGATGAAGCAAGGCAGCTGGCTGTGGGTGGCCATTACCATTGGCCTCTGCCATCTTCCACTTCTTTGCAGTCCCGATACAATATCTCTACCCATTGCCTCACCTTGGTGTAGAGATATTGTAGATCGAGGGCGACCGCAGCCGGTATCGTTCGCCTATGCCATCCCCCATTTCCTAGCACTCCCGATACAATATCTCTATCCACTGTCTCACCTTGGTGAGGTCTGCCAGGGTCAGTGTCTTCACGGAGCCGTCGGTGTGCCCTTCAAACTCCAGGCGCCGGGCCAGGCGCTGCTTGAGGATGGAGAACTCCACGTCACCCGCCTCATGGACTGCATGCCAGGCAGCAGGCAACTAGGCTTTGCAGTGCAATTTAGCTGGTATCAAGGCCTGACAAAATGTTGATGGCCTACATGCAAAGGTGACCGCTTCCCATCCCCGAACCAACATTGGGGCAACACCATGTTGGAGGAAAAAAGTCCCTACGATTATTTCTCTCCTGCACGCCTTCTGCAGCTCCAGGGCCAAGGTGCAAGCAGACCTGCTAGCACACGCCCATGGGTGGCCAGGCTTACCTCCTGGCGGCTTGCAGCTGGAGATAAGGCCATCCCGCTTGATATCCCCCAGAGCTTTGGCCACGGCGCCACAGGCGCAGCTCACCCCAGGCCGGCCTGGGCGGCTGATGTGACCCAGCGTACCCCTGGAGTCGATGGCAATGTGAGGGAAGCTGAAGAAGATGTAGCGCTCGCGCCCTCCTAAGGCCTGCACATGGTGCCAGGGCGCGTGTCAGGACACATGTTGGATGATACTGCAAGGTTGTCCCAAGTCAGGGTTGTGCTGTGCAGTGCTGTATCCTAGCTCTCTGGCTCTTCAGCACGCCAAGCGAGGACAAAGGTGCTTAGCTGTTAGTCAACCGGAAGACTGTCCAGCAGAGCACAGCATGCAGGGGTGTTGTGGTCAGAGGGGCTGCTGCCCTCTCCCTCAGGCATGTCCTTTTACGTCCGAGGCAAAGGCAAGTTAGAACCTACCTCGTCAGCGGGCGAGTGGCTCAGCCCCGCAGCCATGCCAGTCAGACCACAGCTGAGCAGACCGCCCAAGCCGTTGATCACAAAGGATGCTCCAAACACCTGCAAAGCAAGACCAGCCCTTAGCGGGAAGTAAGTGCATCCACCAGCAATGAGAATCTTTAGCGTCCGAGGTGGGCTTCACAAGCTTGCACAACAAGGTCGCAACCAGGAGGGAGAGTGCACTCACCTGCTCGATTTTGTGCTGAAGCGTCTGGGTCACTTCGTCCCGGCAAAGGTTCACACAGGCTGCAGGAGCAGCAAGCCCGTAGGAGGGTCAGGTGAAGTCATGTGTAATAAAGGATTGGGCAGAGCCAGGCCAGTGCACATCAACGTGGCATCCTAGCACTGGGTTGGCTGCGCTCACCAATACTGTTCTTGTGCTTGAAACCAAAGCTCCACAGGGCCACCTCCAGCCTCTGGAGGAAGTCATCCACCCCTAACGCTGTTGGGAAATGTGTCTCGACGTCTTGCGCACGCTTCGATAGGTACTGCACCTCTGTGCTGCCTGGTATTACTGCCACTGCCGGTAGAACACCAGCTGCGCTGGGCAAGCTGTCTTGGATGGGACCCTGTTCAGCTACGACTGCACTGGCCGCTGGCACCTGGCGGCTACTGCCTGCCGCGGCGACGAACAAGCTGCTGCGCTTATGCTGACCGTAGCCAACAGGCCTTGCACGGGGCCTGAGGTGGCCCGGGGCTGAGGGGCCCTGGCGCGCATGGCAGCGAAGCCTAGCCGTCATGAGCGTCCAGAAAGAGCACAACTGAAGATATTTATCGCGTCAATAGGCTGCTGTAGAACGGAGCGGACCTCCTTTGCTGCTACACAGTCAGGGGAAGCCAACCCTACCACACCAACCGAGGTGCGAAAGGCTAGTAGTAGGTGCCCTCAACTAGCAGCAGGGGTGGTTGCAAGCCAAGAGGGGCCCAATACGCGCGGCGAGGAGTACTCGCGGACACTCTAATAGTGACCTTCAGGTCCTTCGGGCGCTTGTGAAGCGCCCGCGCAAAGGAGAACCGGATCCAAATCGGCCAGGTCCAAGGTGCCCTGGCAACCAAGGGATCCATGGGCGCATCGAAGCATTGATGGTCCCACCGCAGGCATGAGAACCAGCACACTACTGGAGGAGTCGTATCAAGTATGTCCGTGAAAAGGGTGAAAGCAGCATATCAAACGGCCCTTGGGGCCTTGGAGAAGCATGGCAAGGACAGCAGCAACTTTCGGGACTCCCTTCACGTAGGTGCTTTGCTGACGCACGACGAGGGCCGTAGACTGCTGATAGTGAGGGCATCTTGGCCTGAACCCCATATGATGACGAGCTCCCTACTTCGTGCAGGCCTATGTAGCGCAGCTGAGAAAGTTGGCAACTCGTAGGCAACTAGTGGTCGGCACTGGTTGCCTGGACCTGGTTAGCCAGAAAGAAGTGCAGAGTTTGCTGATCCCAGCCCTCAACAGTAGTGATTGCACTGCCAGGGAGACGGCCGTCGTAGGACTGCACTATGTGCCGCTGCGGAGCCTGGAGTCCCCAGCCCTCCTGGCACTGGCAGTGCCGCTAGTGAGAATACTGTCAGGCTGGGAGCCACAGCAAGACACCGGCAGGCTGCCAATGTACATGATGGCTGCTGCCCACCTACATAGCTTGCTGACAGCGGAGACTGCAGTGAGCATAGGTCGTGTGGCCCCTGGCCTGGCATGACATGCTGAGCAAGTCAGGCGTGTGTGCCATGGCCTGGCATGACAGGCTGAGCAAGTCATACATGTGTGCCATGGCCTTGTTAAGATCTGTGCCTTCCATATTGCAGCCCTCATGAAGTTCCTTGGTTCGCCGCCTCCCTGGCTGGTCGTGTGACAGGTGCTGGGTTGTAGGCCACGACCCGGACGAGATGCTGGATTTTACCCCCGTCTTCTCCTTGTAGGATTACGCCCTGTTGGCGGGGTTGGCAGAGGCCGGCTGCTTCAGGGGGTTACTGCGGTGCCGCACCTCCCTGGGCTCTGTTGGTGCCAGCACACGTGACTCTGACATTGCACAATTCCAGCAAGTTGTTCTGCTGGCCGCATCGTGCCTTGTGGGTCAGGTCGCATTTACTGAAGCGGGGTTATCCAGTGGAACATCTGCCCCGTGCACCGCCGCGGTGGCTTCCGGTAGTGGAGCATCGCCTCAACACGAGCCCACCTCCCACTTTGGACGGGTGGCTGACGGCTGGTCCCCGCAGCAAGTACATGCAGTGAAGACTCGCCTGCTTCAGGTTGGGAGAGCTGGTCTGTTCAGTCCGCCAACCAGCTCTTCACTGCCAGGCTCCAGCACGCGTCACAGAGTGCCTGCTGCTTGCCTGCTACACGCCAACTGCTGTAGGAAACACGTGGACGAGATGTTTCGCTACCCGGTTGCGTGCAGGCGGTTGACAGCACCCCTGGACTGTTAGCAGCCTGCAGGCGGCTGTGGAGCAGTGCCATGGAGGGCACCAAGACTGCAGCCGCTGCAGCGGAGCTTCTACTGTTGCTCACTCAACTGAAGCCGCAACTCACAGGAACATTGCTGGACTTTGGTATTCGCGACCTTGCTGCAGCCGACACCTCACACGCGTTAATGTGAGCCTTACAACCACGTTAGCTGGTGCTTGCATGTTTGTGCTTGCATGTTTATGCTGCCTCTGCATGCGTTTTTGCATCAGCCCTCACCCTTACGTAAGATTTCCATGCAGTCCTGGATTCAAGGCATGGCTCAAGGCGCTGTCCGACCTCGGTTTCTCACCTGTCCTAGGCGTCTCGCAGTCTGCGGCACGCGGGTGTGCTTGTTTGCATGTTTACCACGTGGATCTCAGTCTACATGGCAACGTGTTTGCCCGTAATCTGCTTGGGGGCTCTCTAGCTCTCTGTGGACCCGGCTGAGCCTATTGGTGCAGGTGCAAAGCGTCCCTTGGCCACATAGAAGACCAAGCCCTCTTCACCGCGAGTGCCCTCCTGTTGGAAAAGCTGGAGCGATGTCGTGCACAGCGCGAGGAGCAGCAGGCGTCGTCCGCACCGCAGGGGCACCAGCTAGGACAGCGAGGCGCTGGTGGGGGCATGCTGGGCTCTGGCAAGCGAGGTGCTGCTGTGGGGAACACCGTTGCCCTGCACACCCAGGGTGTGCAAGCTGTTGGGCGGCTGACGCTGGCCAGGATGGCCCATGAAGCTGAGCTGTGGCCTGAGGCACTCCTGAAGGATTACTTGGGCGCTCATCAGCTTGCCTCTCCGGAGCGCTTAGATCAGTGCCGGACCAAAGAGGATTTGCTCGCCCTATGCCAGGAGATTGGAGGTCCCAACCTTCTTGCCGACTCCAGAGCCACGGGAGCAGCACAGGCAGCTGTGGCAGCAGGAAGCCAGGCTGATGTTGCAGCGGCTGCCGGCCAGACTGCAGAGCCGCCCTTCCCTGCCGTGCTGCCCCGTGACCAGGCTGCGCTGCGCTGCGCTGCGTGTGGCGTGAGCAGGGAGCAGGCCAAGCTGAAGGAATGCACAGGGTGCAGGCAAGTCTAGCCCAGCCAGGTGTGGGGCTCGGTGTCAGAGCATTTCAGATGGATTGACGTGATGGTATGGGGCAAAGAGCAGGTGCCATCTGCGTCAGAGCGTTTGCGAGCCGGCGTGCGCAGGTGCAGTGACTGTGTGCTTGAATACCAACAAGACCTAGTCTATGTGATGCCTAACATATTCTGCTAGGTGTTCATGACCGCTGCATTTACGGCATATTTGAAGACTTTGCCATGTGCAAGGCAATGCCTGTGAAGATTCAAGGCATCCGTGCTACCATTGGTGGGTGACGGTTTCAGTAACCTTGCTGCCCATTCTGTTGTGAGCCGCAGGCGCTTCTTTTACTGCAGCAAGGCATGCCAGGTGGAGGCATGGCCGGGCCACCGGCGTTTCTGCAAGCTGTCGCTGCGCTTTGCTGGCTGGAACGAGGGCAAGGCCAGGGACAAGATTTTGCTCATGAGCCCTGACGAGCGGCAGGAGTTCTTGCCACTGCTTTGGGCGGTGCAGCCGGAGCTGGCTAGGATTGTTGTGCAATGCTTTCACTAAGCCTATCGGTGTCCATCCCGGTGTTGAGAAGGCGAGGGTTCTAAGTTAAGCAGTGTTCTGTGTGCTGTGAACATTGATGTCGCGTGTACTCGCTCGTGCTCTCAGGTACATGCGCCGCTGCAGCAAACAATGCAGGCGTCAAGGCATGGGTGATTGCCATTGCACAGCCACCTTGCCATCACAAAGCACACGGTGGGCAAAGGGGAGCCTGCATTAGGGTACGGAGAGCTTGCTGAAGCTTTAGAATACATGGTCCCTGCTACAGCTTTTTGACAAGGAGAAGTGAGTGGGTGGGAAGCAGGTTATAACTTCCATGGTTACCGCTGGGTCATTGAGCAGTCATTGAGTCATCTAGTGCCTGGCGCACTTTGTTGAGACAACCCAGCCTGTACAACACCGTGCCAGACATAGTTACCAAAGTTTTACAGACGCACTGTTTGCCATACCTGACAAATTCTGTGGCTTGTGGCACAGTTCCGCCTTTCGATGCCAGACAGGTATTCAACTGCACGAAGTCCACGGAAGTCAGAGCTGTGCTTTCCTGTCAGTTGATGCTTCCTCGCTTACACCGTGGCTAGATAGGGACAATGTGAAGTAGTTCAAGCAACGTCCCCTGGTGTACAACTGCCGTACTGGCCCCAGCCATCTTGTGGTAGTTGATGAGACATCAACTTGCTCTTCCAGGCGCATAGAGCAGGCTTATGAAAGAAACCCGATGGACAGCAGTGCTGTGGTGCACAGCAGAGCACAGCGGCCAGCAGCCCAGAGCTGCTCCCTCGCCAAAACACCTACAGGCAGACCGCACAGCAATGTCAGGTCTCGCGACTCCTGCTGGTGAACCCCCAAACATGAGCGCAGCGATAGATACGACCTATGCCCTTTGTACTGGTGGTAGCATGAGGATGAGGTGCATGGATTGTGTGCCTGGTCATGATATGTATGCTCCATAACACCTACAAGGAAGACCACCTTGGTCGGTCTTCTCTGCTCAACATCTGCAGCCCCGCTAGCACCCGGCAACACGTGCACAGCAACATCCATCCAGAAGGCAGGCACAGGCTAGAAGAACGCATGCATGGGACCATCTCACCCGGGTCCAAGCCACAGAACCAGTCGAAGCTGCGGCATAGGTTGCCCCAGCGCCCCCTTGCCAGGTGCCCCCATAGCCGCCCAGCCTCGGAGCACGCCTTGATCAGACAGGCCTCAGCAGCAGCCACGGGGCGGAGGCGGGGGTTGCAGGGGTGCTGGTGCACCCTGGGAGGCCACATGCAGTTGTAGGCAAGGTCTAAGGACAGGTCGCCTAGCAAGAGCCCTGCCAGGGCGGCGGCTAGCCGCGGCAGGGTGGCGGCCCTGCAAAGGACAGTATATGGATGCAGGCTACTCGTTGCAGGCAGCGCTGCAAAGCATGAAATGCGGAAGCAATGCCATAAGCAGGAGTTACACTCAGCTTGCAATCCAGTGACTGAACTGCAGCTGGCCTAAGACAGAGTCATTCAGGCGGTAGCCTTCCAAAACCTTGTCTCGGATGTCATCCAGCCAGCCACAAGGCCACCCAGCCCATCAGCCAACTCGCTGGCAGGCTTGGGACTGTAGCTCGCTGCCAGTCGACCCATGAGCGCAAGCAAACGCACCCGAATGCGCACAGCACCAGCAGCACAGAGCCCATCAACAAGCACAGCTCTGGCAGGTTGGGCGCTCTCCAGTAGGTGTATGCCGGCCACAAGTCCAGCAGCCTGCCGTCCCCCAGGGCCCAACGGCAGAAGCGCCAGTAGATCTGCAAAGTGTGAAGGGCAGACTGGACTGAACCATACTACACCAGACTGTAAGGCAGGCTGTGGCTCCTCCTTTGCATTCGAAAGCTCCTCTTGTTGTCACTGCTGCCGGGGCTCCATCAGGTGGCTGTGGGGTATGCAGCATGTAGCAGGCGCAGGCGCAGGCGCATTGATAGCAGTTTAGCATGAGTGGCTTCTGTTACAGGACTAGAAGGCGGTACGGTGTATGCAAGGGCAGCTGTAGTAAGAGAACGTATCAGGAATGCCTTTCCTTCTCTTACCCAGGGCCGGCCCTCAGGCCACCAGAGGTGGGTGACTGCCGCGTCTGGCACCGCCCGCAGCTTGCCTCCCAACTTGAGGCAATAGTCGATGTCTTCCCCACCACCTGCATGGTGCCAGCCATCAGCCTACACATCCCTGTGCAGCAGGCGGGGAACATCTTGGCACGATGAGGGTTACATAACAACACAAGTGCAGATCTCATCAGCATTGGTTGGGTCTGACCCCAGGGCCTGACGGTCATGGCTGTGCTGGTAATGAGTTTACTTTGCCTGATAGCCAGACAGCAAGCCTTTTAACAACCACTACTCACCTCCCAGCGGGAAGCCGTCCCCAAACCTTGCTAAGTTATACTTGGCCGCCATGTTGGCGGTCACTGCCCAGGGTATCACACCTCCCCAGGCTGCAGCCATCGTCCTGGGGGCTTCCCAAAAGAAGCTGACATCAGAAATGTGAATGGCCGAGGGCAGCAGGCTGTGCGGCTGTACCGGCAGCACGGAGGGGCCTGCAGAATGACAGACGTGGTCCAGTGGTGCCGACTGAGCCAGGCTGGCCTTGCTATATTTGGCATCATGCACGCCAAGCAGCTTTCTCTGGCAGGGCATGGCAAGCATGCAGTTCTGTCATCTGCGTATATTACTTCTCCATGCATGCCCATATGGGATGAAGAGCAGCCAGAGTGTGGGCACACTTGACCTGGCCCTTAACTGCAAATGCTTGGCAGTCAGGGTGCCTCAGGAAAGCCGCCACGTAAGCGTCAATGCATGAGGGTGTGGGGATGACGTCATCGTCCCAGAAAATAATGTAGTCAGAACCCACTGCCTCATCCCCAGCAGCCGGTTCCTGGTTTTGGAAGCACCCTGCGCAGCGTAGCCCAAAGCATGCATATCACAAGTTAACTAAGCGGATGGAACTGAGGCAGCCTGGCCACAGGTGATTGTCTTTACTGCTCCAGGGGTTGAGTGTTGATATGGTGCTGACAGACTGCACAGCCCAGAGCTCATGCCAAACTTGCGCTGCAAGCTGGGCCTCCACCCGCCTACCTAGCAGCAGACTTTTAAGAGAGTAGTTCCAAGGCGCAACAAGACTGTTGCAAACCCACAAGGGTCACGGAAGGCTGTAAGGCTTGGCTAGACTAGCTGGGCCTCGCCCGCTCACCAAGTTGGTGCTGTTCATGCGCACGCGCAGCTTCCCACCCAAATTGAGTTGCTGCCGGCGCAGCCAGTGCAGAGCAGCCTCTGGAGTGGAGGGGTTGTCCACCTGGATTAAACACCTGCGGACAAGGTGACAGCAAGGCGCAGCTGTAAGCGGCATTACCGCGGCTTGGGCAGGCCTTGGAGGACGAACAAGCAGTCTCTGTGGTGGAGGCGTTGTCCACCTGGATGAAAAGCCTGCGGACAAGGGGACAGCAGCAGCAGGTGTAGACAGGCTCCAAGCAGCCTTGGGCAAGTCACGGAGGAATGCAAGCAGCATCACCAGAAGCTGTGCGAAATGCGTGCGCAAACAACACTGCACCGTACTTGCCTAACATCCACCGCTTTGTGGCATGTGCGGCAGGATTCCAAAATTGGGGCCAGTGCAGCAGGGGATGCCCGGTAGGTTGGAACCAGCACAGCAACCTGCACGTGGCAGTCGCAGGTGCTGTGAAAGCGGGCTACTCTGGAGCAGGTTGATCACGGCATACATGCAAGTGGCTGCAGAAGACCCAGTCGTAGCCTGTTGTGGGATGTGCAGCTCCATCAAGACTTGGTGAGAAAGTGCAAAGGCATGATAGCTATCACCTGCAGGGTGGGTTCTTGGTCCAGCCACTGTGCCAGGCACCGCTTGTCAGCTCTGAGGAGGTCCAGCCAGGTGCGGCTGTCCAGTGGCAGCCTGTGGTAGCGCGGCCGAGCTGGGCGGCTCCTGAAGATAGACCCTTCCATGCCGCCTACAAGCAGTGATATGCCAACGTCGTTGTTCACCACAGTGTTGGATGTGCTGGTTGATGTTCGGACCAAGTGAACCCACTTGGATGCAGCACGCAGTCCTGACCTTTGCACTCCACCGTGTTACGGACGCCAACATTGAGCACATCAACACACGCAACCACCTACAAGCATCCAAAGTATGCAAATGGGGCGTTGCAGCTACCTTTGCCGTTTGTCAGGCTGACCTCCGAGCACAGCCTTGCCAGGCCAAAGCTCCTGTACAGCTCAAATAGGAAGGGGTCCCCGCCTTGGTTGATGAACTGATCAGGGAGCAGCCGGCCCCCAAAGGCGTCCAGGTGGCTTGTGTGGAGCGCCAGGAAGGAAGGGAAGCCGGGGTCAGCTTTGTCAAGCAGAGCTATGCACCGCAGGTGAGGGTTGTCTGCAGCAAAGCCTGCACACGAACCGGGGTGTTAGTGTTTAACAAGTAAGACACCCTATGGTTGAGCAGTCCAGACTGGCATCGCCAGCAGGTATCCATTCACGCCCATGAGGGGCCTTTCCCTCATGCACACCGGTCTGCTGACCCTGTCTCTCGCCACAGCTGGCCATGGCCATGGCAGCCAGAGCATGCAGCACTGCCCGTGGGCAGGTCTTAGAGCCTCACCTGCCAGCTTAGTAGGCCAGTCAGTAGGCTCCACTCTGACATCGTCGCCCAACAGCAATGTCCAGTCAGACTCGAACACCCTTTTGGCTGCCTGCATAAGCTGACCCCACATCCAGCAGATAGGGGCCCCACGCTGCCTTCGTGGTGCCAGCTCTCCCAGTGGAAAGACCTCAACATGCACCTGCAGGAGCCGTGCCACACCGGCTTGCCTTGGCTGGCTCTGTCCTCCTAGGAGTGATGGGTACAAGTCAAGCAGTTGTTCTGTGCTTGACTGCCAGTGGGGGAAACCAGATGCGGCTCCGAATGCTGCTGCAGCACAGCCAGCAGGGCAGCAGCAGATGTCTCCGAGGGCCGGCGCAGCTGTGACATGCTCGTGAGGTGGAGTAAGCAGCTGCTTCCTCTGCACCCTTACTCTCAGAGGCTTGAAGCGCTCAGCCAGTGAGGCGGCACAGTCCACCAGTGGGTCATCCTCATCAATTCCCAGGCACAAAGTCAAGCCCGGGACATGGCCTACCTCTGCACAGCATGCAAGCCAGGCCCTCCGGAACCCATGGCTATGATCACTAGGCAGCCATCGACACCAGGGAGGATATAAGCATAATGCCCCTTGGGTACCAGGACTGCTGTGTACCTGCACAATCTCTGGCCACAAGACCCAGGTCTTCCAGGCAGTCCTGCACAGAGGCTTGACCCCTGGATGTTGCTGGTATGAGCACGCAGCAGTCAAACATGGCCCCAAATCAGAACTAGGCTGCCGTGCTCCCATGTCCCTCTCCGTATACCCTACTCTGCCATAGGAGGGTGTGATCCCTGTGTTGTCTGTGGGGGCCCGCCTCCCATTGCCAGCAAATCGTAATCTAGCTGTGTTGCCTGTGTTGGGATGATTAAGGAAAGGAGGAACACGAAACCCATTAGCTGCCTCAAGACTCATACTCACCCTGACGATCTTTGTACTGGCAGCATGGAGGAATCGATAAGGGAGTCGGGTTCTTATGCTGTGCTCTGCATAGCAAATGAACAGTACGTCATGGGCTTGGCAGCCCTCTTGGCCTCCCTGAAGGCCCACTCACTTACCATGCCACCCGTGTACGTGGTTGACGCTGGTTTGGATCACTCTTCCAAGCTTCGGCTTGCTCAGGTGGGGTCCAGTTGCAGGTCTCGTCTTCAGATTCCACCCACTTGGGGCGCAATGCCAGCACCTGGACATGGAAGCTGCAGCAAGCGCACGAAAGCTGATGAGGGGTGGGTCTGGGCAATCCCTGGAAGAAGTGACATGCATGGCAAGCTCAGCACTCCCAGCATGGGGAACTCATGCCACCTTGTCAAACACTTGCAAGTGTGCAGGTTGCTCCGATCCACTGGGTGGATGCGCCTCTGGTGAGCAACCTGCAGAGCAAGCTACCAGCTACCGCTGGCTACCCCTCGCAGTACACCTGGCTCAAGCTGTTTGCCAGCAAGCTGCTGCCGGCAGGGCTGGAGAAAGTGCTGTACCTTGACAGTGACATGCTGGTCCTGGCAGACATCAGCAAGCTCTTCAAAGTGCCGCTTGAAGGTACCCGCCAGGGGCCTTGGCAAGATGGTTGTGTGTGTGTGTGTGTGTGTCGCTTGAAGGTACCCGCCAGGGGCCTTGGCAAGATGGTTGTGTGTGTGTGTGTGTGTGTGTGTGTGTGTGTGTGTGTGTGTGTGTGTGTGTGTGTGTGTGTGTGTGTGTGTGTGTGTGTGTGTGTGTGTGTGTGTGTGTGTGTGTGTGTCGTCGTCGT
>BBXU01000608.1:0-14476 GCA_001598975.1 Parachlorella kessleri | reverse complement strand
GTGTGTGTGTGTGTGTGTGTGTGTCGTGTACGTCGACGTCGGTCGCGTGAGTGTGTGTGTGTGTGTGTGTGTGTGTGTGTGTGTGTGTGTGTGTGTGTGTGTGTGTGTGTGTGTGTGTGTGTGTGTGTGTGTGTGTGTGTGTGTGTGTGTGTGTGTGTGTGTGTGTGTGTGTCCCCAGCTGAGGTTTAAATTGCACTCTGCGCTGGCAAGGGCCTGGCACACCCTGAGCTCACAATTCTACCATCTGTTGCGCCCAGCAGCGCCAATGGGTGTCTAGACTAGACTAGCAGCGCCATTGGAGGCTGCAACATGACCACCTGGTGCACTGCAGGCAGGCTGCTTGCTGCTGTGCGGGACTTTGGCATGCCATGCGGCCATGCAGCACTAGAGCAGTTTGGTTGGCGCATGGACATGCCTTACTTCAACGCTGGGCTCCTGCTTTTGGACCTAAAGGCGAGACTAGGCAGTCGGGAGGCTCGGGACTTTCAAGAGACCACAGGGAGGGGATAGTCACTCTCTCCGATTGTTCATCACATGGAAGAACCCTTTTGGGCATCCTGTGCCTGCATCCTGCGTGGACATCCCATGGAACAGTGCATTCACATGCCAGGTGTGGACATTCGTGGGACGAGTGATGCATTCCGCTGCAACAAGTAGCAGGGAGCAGTACTTATAGCTGCAGCTGCAGCAGTAGTGCACTCACGTGAGCTGTTCCCTCGCAAGGGGAGGCTGCACGGCTTGGGAGCGTGCTGAGTACTGCATAGCTTGCCTCCTCACCACCATTCCGCGGTAGGCAGCCCATGCAGACACGACGTACGGGGCGGCGTGCAGTACTTCTAGCTAACCTTATCATGCGGCTCTCATGGCTGTGTAGAAGTTTGGCCTGCTTTCAAGCCGAATAGAATGCAAGATTGCTAGCTGGGGCAGCAAGCTGGCATTCCATGACCAAGACCTGTTCAACATGGTGTGTTTGACTGATGGCTGGGTAGAGCTGGACTACAAGTGGAATGCACAGGTACGCATGACACTCCCGGGTGTGCTTGTGCAGGGTCGCCCAGGGCAGTGTTTGGTGTGCGGGTAGCAAGGACGCATGTCAGATAGAGCTAATGGAGCAGGACTTTGTAGAGCCCACCTTGGAACTAACCAGCAAGATTTTACCTTGCATGCAGGGCTTGGGGACCTATGCCGCCTTCCGCACCCGGCCGCAAAATGACAAGCCCCAGCTGTTCTCTGTTCCCGAGCTGGAGCGGCTGACAGCTGACCCGGCCGTTGTGCACTTCACAGGACCGCCTGCTGTCAAGCCATCACAGTTTCTCAACCCTTATGTAAGACCCTGACAATATGCTTGCTGACGGGGGAGGACTTGGAACTACACCTGGGAGCTTAGGCTGATACATGGTCGGCGGCCTTGCGCACCACCCCAGATAGTCCTGCGAGGCATATGTGCTACCGTCTGCGTGCAGGTGCCCTACTCGGCCAAGCCTTGGTCGTACCTCTGCAACCACCCATTCAAATTCAAATGGCTGTATTTCCTAGACCGCACCCCCTGGGCAGGTGTGTGCCGAACAGTAGTGATGGGTCCCTGACTTGGAATTTGAGTACTGCCCACACAGAAGCTTGTGGATCCTTTCATCGGACACCATGCCGGCCTAGGCACCCTTGCTACCACCCACGCCCCTTGCTGAAGATGACATTCCTGACCTGCTTGCAGGGTGGAGGCCATCCTGGGCCACGCTTGTGCAGGTTTGCACGTGCGAAACGCAAGAGTTTGCGGACAAGGTGGCCCAGCAGCACCCAGAGTTCCCCGTGGGCAAGTTCCTGGAGGCGGTAGCTGCCAACCTTGCAGAGACGGCTGGTTGTGACCAGGGCATGCAATGCCCGCAGCACTGAGCGGTAGCGACGGTCATGCCATGGCCATAAGTGGCATGGTCGCCTCCTCCTCTCTCGCTAGGTTGGCCCCTCACATGCAAGGGCACAGGACAAGCCCGTATAGCACTGCTTCCACTGCCCCTGAGCCTGCCCTGAGTGGGCTTATGGTCAGCAAACCCTGCCCGGCTGTCAGTGTTGCGTCCAGCTGCTGACCTGAGCGCCTGTTGCAGCTGCTGAAGTGGGCTGGCCTCCCAACCGTCATACTCAGTAGGCTGCTGGACAGGCCTTTCCTTGTTTGCGAGCTTGCGAGCAGTTGAGGTCCCCAGGCCAAGCTTGCACTGGGCTCCACCACTTATGTCATGCTTGACCTCGGACAGCATGCAGCGAGCTGTTGAGCCCTCCCCAACGCCGCTCTTCTGCCGGTAACGTGAAGCCTTCGCACAACTTCCAAGTCTTCTCTCAAGAAGAAGGTTGTTGCACAGGCAAGTGTTTCACTGAGTACTCATATGGGTCACTCCATTGTGCTGGCTTCCAGCTTTCATCAAATCGCACAGTTGCGACCCGTCCAAGGTGGCAAGGCGCGCCCGCTTCCGTCCTCGTCAGCGGCTGATTCATGCTCACACCACTCATCAGTACAAAAACCTCTGCTGTGCTTCCTGTGTTCTTAAGTGATCTGACACGTGATGTCAGGGGCCAAGCTCAAGGTTCAGGTTAGCGAAGTGAAAGGAGCAAGGTGCTCGTTACACACAGGACAAGCCATATGATGACATGCTGCGGAGGTAGAATGTAAGGGGTGCATGGACAGGCTTGCAGGTTCACCGGGCTGTGGGTCACGGACCGCACAGCCTCTTCCCCGATGAAGATGCCTATTGCGTGGTTGAGGTGCCTGGGGCTACACCCCCAGCAAGGCAGACGCCAGTTGGGGTGCGAGACAAGACATCTCTCAGCTGGGAGCAGGAGATGGAGTTCGAGCTGAGCAGCGAGAGCAAGGAGGTTAAGGTGGCGCTGCATGGCCAGCTACCACACGCAGGCAAGCGAGGCCACTTCATGCATGGCTGAGAGCTGCTGCCTCCTGGAACATCTTGACCAACGAACGGACCAAGGCGGCAAGAGCATCGCTGGCAGAGGGAATCCAAGGATGTAGGTATTTGTTTGGTTGGCCAACCGACCAGCTCTTTGGTTTACTGAGGCTGCCCATGTTTGAGTCGAACCCCGCGTCACCACACTATGTAGAATCCCGTTGCAGCAAAAATAAACAATGGGAAGGGCCGCAGTGTTAGGGTCGCGCCCATGGTGGTTGACTGCTTCTGATGTTCCCTTACCTTGCAGACGACCCTCTAGGCAGCGGCAGCTGCAATATTACAAAGTGTTTTGGGAGCCCCAAAGATGCCAATAAGCGGGTGAGAGCATATACCCCACAAATCTTCTTTAGAGTGTCATATAGTACGAGGAAAGAGTGTGGTAGTAGGTAAGACCCATGGGTTATGCAGGTGATACTCAATAACGCCACTCGCATCTATTACAATAGGTCGCAGGTGGCATATGTGCTCACAAGCGGCATCGCAAGGAGTGTAGATCTGCTTTAATGCCAGTAGGAGGGTTGGAGACTGGCAGCAATGATGCCACGGGGACGTCTTCACCAGGATTATACAATAATGCATGCTCTGTTGCAGGAGGTAAGGGTGCCGCTGGAGACTCACAATGGCAAGCAGACGGGCGAGGTGCAGCTGACACTGTCATACTCCTTCTAACTAGCCTCTATCATCTTGCTGGCTAGCATGAATGACGGCAACCACAGATCCCTTTGCGGTGAGGCAGCATGCTTTGCTTGGATAGTGTACAGAGCTAGCTTTGGAGGTCACTGTACATTTGTAGCACATACTTCTTGGGCGCCGGTAGGCAGGGAAGTGGCTGCAAGGATTGGCAGGTTCTAGAAAGCAACCGCAGGTTCTTCTGGTACAGTAGCAATTAATCAGTGGACTTGGAAGGAGGCGCAGAACGCCGTGCCACAGGGGAGCAACATAGAGGGGAACTGAGGCTGCCACTCACCACTCCCGACACTTCAGGCAGTGACAGGAATATCAAAGCGAACAGAAGGATTAGGACCCCCAACTCACTGCCCTACAGGCTGTCGAATTTGCACGCTGGTTGACATAAGTGGCCAGGCATGCTGCCCGACCATGCATTGAGCAACCCTACCTTGCAAACTTCATTGCATGATGACAGGTGAAGGGATCGACAACAACCCCAACAAGCTCAGGGAACCACATGGCACGGCCAAATAGCGACTCAAAACTCTTCCCTTCAGTCCACCCAGCTTCCCTTGGAAAGCTTGCTAAGCTTACGTCCAGGGCCTCAACGGGGCAAGCCCTACAGAGGAAGCAGTTCCCAAGCAGTAATCTGTTCTGGAGATCGGCTTCTACAAAGCGCTCATGCTGCTAGCAGCTCCCGCTTCTTGCGCTTGCAGCGCCTGTTGATGGATGGCACAGGTGCAGCCAGGGCTTCCGCCCCATTCTTGAGGCCGTCAAGGGCTGCAGCACCGGAGCAGCAACACTTGCATGCTTTATCGGTGTCACCAGGGCCGAAGTGCACATAACAACTTTGCAACAACCTGTGCACAACAGAAGCATAGCCCGGCCGTGCACCGACGCATAGGGCAGCCGCCATAGTGGCACTAAACAGATGGACTGCCCATGCAGCACGGAAATGCCTTGTTGCTTCACCTGGCTTCCTTGGCTTTGCAGGCAGAGGACCAGAGTCTGGAGTGATGATCAACCCAGAAAGCTTTCCACATGCACTCGCTTCGCCCAGCAACCACACTAGCAGCCTGCTGGGCTCCACTCTGCCATACCTGAGTCTGCCCCCGCCCCAGGGGCCGCAGCAACCGCCAGCACCGGTGCCGCGCCAGCCGTTGCTCCGTTCCCCGCTGCAGCCGCCTCCGCTTCAGCTGGTTCAGCACTGCCAGCAAGGTCGTCTACCGACCCGGCGACTGTGCCTGTCCGGCGGGCCTTGCCAAGGGCTATAGGCCCCAGGTCGCCGATCTTGACGTCGGCACCTGTCCAGCAAGCACAGAAGCGGGGGTCTCAGAGACAGGGGGTCACAGTCCGCATCATCACTATGACTTACCAGCGAGGCCACTTGACAGCCAGCTGCCATGGAAATCATTACCGTCCAGGCCCGACAAGTGCTTGAGAGCCAGTGCTACTCCTTACAGCACCTTGCCTCCTCTCCGAGGGGATGCAAGGCAAAACTTGGTGCGCTCCGTGGAGGTGAGAAGCAGCAGCCGATGCGCTCCGACGGGGCGCAAAGCAGCAGTCAGTTTGAAGGTATAGCATCAGGGACCCCGCTACAAAGGGACCCCACCACCAGGAGCACAGGGTGGGGTGGGCAGTGCGCACCTCCCAGCTTGCGCAGCCAGATCTGTATGGCGGTGGTGAAGACTGTGTTGGAGAGATAGTAGAGGGCCAGGCCAGAGGGCACGTTGAGGGAGAACCAGCCGACCATAAGGGGCAGGAACCTGCAGCAACAGATCCGTGGCGATAAATGGATCCATGCTAGCCTGCTCAAAGCAGTGAAACCAGACAATGATGAAGGTAACATGGCGTGCAGCAGGGGATAGCCACCAGCGACGGTCACAGCAAGGTGCGCAACAAACCAGGCACACCGTAAAGAGCAGCCTGCAACTGCTTCCAAGAAACAGGTGGCACCTCTAATCCCGTCAATCCCTGGCATCCGATAGGCCGTGCCCCTGGGTCCAACCAGGTTGAAGCAACCTTTCTTAGGTTGCAACCGCTGGCTGCCATTGCCCCCCCAGTCACAAGAAAGCCCACGCCCCTGGTCAGAGCCTGCAATAAAAATGTACTCACGCCAAGATAGCCTTTTGCGTTTTGGTGTTGGGGTCCTCGGGGTCCATAGGAGGTGTAATGATGGCTGAGGACACGTACTGCGACAGTACCACCAGCACCGGAAGGATGAGGTAGGCGATGGCGGCCTCCCAGCCGATGGGAGGGGCGCCGTCGACCAGGGGATACAGCCAGGACACGCCGGCACCTGCACACACATTGGCGGGATCCCATGGGCGAGGGCGGGTCTGCTTGCCGTGCCGCCAAGTGATATTGTTAAATGTGGCAGGCGGCGAAAGGCAGGCATGGGGAAGTGGTGCCCTGAGTGAGCCGGAAGATGTCAAAAGTGTGCACAATGCTCTGCATTGGCAGTGAGCATCCATACACCGCGATGGGAGGGAGGAGGGCCAGCAGCTTGTTGGATCGGAGCCACGGTGAGGGTCCAAACAAGTTCCGCTGCCCTTGCTGCCAGCCCTCCAATCTCAGCCCTGAACACACGCCCAGCTTTGCCTTTTTTACTATCAACCGCGCACTGAGACCCTTGTTATGCAAACTGCCCTACCAGGCCTGCCACCTTACGTCATGGTCAATGCCAGTATTGGTGTCGTGCCCCAACCTGGTGACACAGCCCTCGGTTGCCGTGTGCCGCACCCTCCACCCCCGCCCCACCCCCATCCCACCTGCTTTCTGTGCTGCCAGTGTAGTAGGGCCCGCCAGGGACGGCACCCAGTAGAAGCCCTGGTTGTCAAAGGCGCCGGAGGTGGCCGAGTTGGAGAGGGAGCGGTAGAGGCCGATAAAGATGGGGATGGTCGCCAGGGTAGGCAGGCAGCCTGCGCATGACAAGGTGTGCAGGTATCTGGAATTACATCCCCTGTATGATCCCTTTCCAGGGTAGGCGGGCAGGTATTAGGAGTCACAGCTGTGTAGGATCTTTTTCAAGGGCCAACCAGCCAAGTGGGGTGCAGAGCGTGGCACACGCCGGTGACAATGTCAATGGTGACCAGTGCACCAGCTTGTGATGTTGAGCACCAGGTGTTGTGTGTTTTCATGTTTCTGCGGCGACCCCGGCAGCGTGGCACACGTTGGGCGTGGACAGCTCATGACTCCACGAATGCTTCATTGTACGGCCAACAAGCTGCTGATGACAAGCAGCAACCCGAACACGTTCTTTTAGTGCCAGTACGTCCTAACAAATGAAAAATAAATATCAAAATGCTGGTGACCGGCACTCCACAGCCGCCCTCACCTGCCAGCGGGTTGACCCCCGCCTTCTCATACAGCGCCGACTGCTCCCGCTGGATGGCCTGCTTGTCCTCCCCATACTTGGCCTTGATCTCCTCTATCTGGGGCTTCAGCTCTTGGACCGCCATCCCCGACTCAACCTGCACCATTGAGCGGGAACCGGGGCAGCATGGCAGTGGAAGGCTGGGAGAGACCTTGGTTGTATCACCTGTGGCAGGCTAACGTCCTGGAGCTGCCAGCAATAGCCACACGTGTTTTGCTGAGGAAGGAAGACCTGTCCCTGGGGGCCGAGGTGAGCTTGGGTTTTGTGCCCGATGTATCTTCTGCTGAACAGCGCTTCCTGGGTCGTGCTAGGGGCAAGGGCACAGGGTGGGGCACTCGCAGTGCAGCAGAAGCTTACACCTCCACTCCCCTCCCTCCCTTCCTGGGAAGGCAGCTACGGCGCTCCACTCTAAGCAAGCAAGGAGCATGACACCCTTGTTAGTCTCCTTAAGGAGAGAAGGCAGGCCTTCGAGGCCTCCCAGCAGCACGACCACTCTGCTGCTAGTCAAAGGTAAGTCCTCCACCTGGGCTCCACCTGGCATGGTGGCCTGCTTCCAACCCAGAAGCAGGCCTTCGCCGGTCACACAGCCGCACCTGCTGCTTCGTGAGCGGGAACGTGACGATCTTGACCAGCAGCGTGAGCAGGATGATGGAGTAGCCGTAGGAGTAGGGGCAGTTTACCTTGTCCAGGCCGTCCTGCACGACAGGCGACAACAGGCATACCATGTGCACGGGCCGCTCTAGAAGTTGTCAGACCAAGGTTCAATGTGCCCTTTGTTTAAAGCACAAGGCCCGAGCCAGCCTCAAGCCCGAGCAATTACATTCCTGCGCATCCCAGAGCCAGGCTTGACCGCCAGTACTGTTTAACATGAAGTAGGCGCACCCATGAAGCCCAAAAGCAAGGAACAACCAAACACCCGCATCGCAGTATCTCCATCTCTCTGCTCCTCCCCATGCCCTTTGTTTTAGTAAACCACCACTGGGCCTTACCACCCTGCAGGTCCGTTGCATGCTAATGTATAGCAGCACATGTCCCCCAGGTGGCAATATGTGGCTGCCTTCAGCGGGCACACGACCCACAAAGCACAACAGCTGAGACCCCCTGACCAACCCCACTGCCCTCCACGCCAAGCCACCTGCACAGCTGGCACTGACCTGCAAGTAGCTCAGCACCGTCTCCAGCACATCCACCAGCGGCTGCAAAAAGCCAAGGCCCTGCTGCTGCTGCTGCGCCGCTGCACCATCTGCCGCCGCAGCCTGCACCTGTGCCGTGGCATCACCCAGCAACAGCAGGTGCTCTACCGCTACCTGCTGGAGCGCGGCAAGTGCTTCCCCTGCTGCTGCGCTGGAAGGTGCTGCTGCTGCTGCTGCTGCCGCCGCTGCGCCCGCTGTGCTGTCAAGCCCAAGGGTGCTCAGTGCGCTGCCCAAATCAGCTGCTGTAAGGGAGCCTAGGGCTGCCTGCACCTGCCCTGCAGAGAGTCCGACGTGCTGCAAGGCCATCACTGCTGACGGCAGGTCAATGGTGGCAATCTCGTGAAGCAGCGCATGGGCCTTGAGTTGCCGCCTGCAGGGAAAGCGGGTGGTACGCAACAACACCCCATGCTTCTGAAAAACTGTGTAGTTCAGTTGCCACTTTGCTAGGCACGTTGCTGTGGCACTTGTTAGAGGGAGGGGAAGCATTTTTGACACTTTCAAGTCCTTGGTGTTGCGCCCCCCGTACACACCTGCCTTGCCTCCCAAGGCGGGGAACAGCACCTAGTCCCCGAGCAAAGAAAGGGATTTCATACAGTGACGTGCACCTCATGATGTGTGGGCTGCGTCGGCCTTTCCTATCCCCCCCTTCAAGGAGATACACTGCAAAGAAAGTGCAGCAGCTATAGGGCGCAGTAAGTATGCTGGCGACTCCAAGGGATCTGTACACTCTTCAAAAGCCATAATACTGCTGCAAGTAACAGATGAACGACCCTATCCCACCATTCCCGCCACCAGCCTGTCCTGGGCGCAAGGAAAAGGGTGCTCAAGAGGCTAGTCACCACCTACGTCACTATTCAGATACGCAGCTCCACCTCAGCGCTAGTGTACATAGGTCGCAAAAGCCAGGCAGCTAAGGTCATGTCAAGCATGTCAGTAACCACCCACTGCACGAATCAACACTGCTGCAGCCGGCTATACACTACAGTATGGCTTCGAAGAAGTTATGCCAGGGCAAGGAAGCGGCGGGGGGTCGCCACAGCGTTACTCCTGCAGCAGGCAGCACTTGCCAGCCCTGCAGCTGCAGCAGTCGGGGACCTGGCTGATGCTTCTTTCAGCTTTGGGCTGGGCACGGCCATTGGAGCTGGTGTTGTATTGGCTGGGTAAGTTATTGCTTGTGCTTCACTGCTGTTACAAAACAAGGTGACACTGGGTTGCTGATGCCACAACACTGCTCGCCTTGCCAGGGCCTCGGTATTCTGCAGCGCTCAGTGGCCTGGGGTCCTGCTCAGTTGAGCTTTTTGCAGCTGCTCACTAGTAGTTGCTGGCCCAGTGGGTTGCTGGCTGCAGACTGGCAGGCCTCCGGTTTACAACATACTCGCAGCTGGAGTACATAACAGCAGCCATGCTGGCGCGGCATGTGAAGGCCGGGGGAGCACGTGTGCTGCAACTAGGAGGTTCCACTCGAGATTTATTTTACTACCCAGAGGTGCGCTTTGTGGCTCCCTAGGTAACGGTGGTGACTGACATCTAGTGACAAGAGGGACACTGTAGAAGGTGAGCTGACCACTGCCTGGGCAAAACCTCACACCTGCAATTGGGGTTAACGTGGCAGGCAAATGCTAATAGAGGAGGTAGTGGGCTACTGTACCGACAGGGTTTTATATTTGTTGCCCTCTGTCTTTATGAAGGGTGGCAGGTAATGCGTTCAAAAAGGAGGTACGGGTATACTGGGCTGACAGGGATCTTGTGCAGTTATGTCTTGCCCGTTTAGGCAGGGCAAGGAAGGCAAATGAACGTGGGCCTTCACAGGATTCAGGCTCAACTAGGCGCATTGCTTGGCCAGCAAGTCTCAGTGTAATGCACTGATGTGTGCCTGCCCTGCCTGTAGGGGACCGTTCAAGTGGCAGTGGTTGGCCCAGATGTGAAGACAGGTAAGCAACTCAGGCAGCGGCAGGGGGTGATGGAGGGGGTTGGTACGGCTGTGATCTCGCGTGCCAGTACTGAGACAAGCACTGCGAGGGCTGGGGAGGCCTAGCAACATCTGTGTATGGGTGTATTCCACGGTACCGCGTTGTGGCTTGAGATGCAGGAGTTTCTAACAGAGATGCTCAGCAGCAAAGGGGATGGGTGTGGTGGCAGCTGTTAAGGAAACACACGCCTGCCTGGCATTGCTGCTGTGCATCTGGTTTGTGAGTCTCCTGCACCTCAACTCCCTCACCGAACAGGGCACCAGCCATGGCCTCCAATCTCCTTTCCCTTGGCCCTGCTGCAGGGCTGTGGGAGCAGGCGGGGGTGCAGGCCAAGCTGCCAGTGGTTGCCCGGCAGCAGCCGCTCAGCGACAGACTGCTGTTCCAGCCGGACTCCTCTGTTGACTCTGTGGTGCTGCTCAACACGCTGGGGGCGGCGCAGGATGTCGGCGGCTTCTGTAGCGAGGTGCGGCTGGCTGTGTAGCGCGAGGTCTGGCTGGCTTCAAACTATGTAGGACATGCGGCTGCTCTCTGCGAGGTGATGATGCCTGGGCTTGACTAGTCCTGTGGTCGTGGGCGGTATGTCACTGCCTTATATACTACTTACATCATGCCTGTCCTATCCCCACGCCAGCAATGGAGCATGACATATTACATCATAGCATTACACAGTGACGTGTGAGTAGTAGGGTGCAAGAACATTTACCCCGGGTGCTTTCCCTTTTGGTCCTGCGAGCCTTACACAGCAGCATGTGACAGTTTTCAGCGGGCGCACTGCTCCTTTGCTTTGCAATCTGGCCCATGTAACACCTGCTTGCCGTGCAGGTGTATCGCGTCCTTAAGCCGGGTGGCACGTTTGTGTTCATCCAGCGGGTGCGGGGCGGAGCGCTGCAGCCGTTCATCCTTGGCGGGCCGCCTGCAGTTGGTGGGTGCATGCAGGCTGAGCCACCTGGCGTGCGCTGGGCTGATGCTTCTTTTTGAGTCTGACAGCTTGTAGCAGGTTGTGCCTGAAGAGATGTGCATGAGCCACTTGGAGATCCGCTGCCAATACGCCAGCTCACCACCTGTCCTGGGCAAGCTGGCGATCTGGTTGGGTCAGTAGCTGGCTGCATGAGTACTGCCCAGCCTCGACCAACTCAATGGCTGCCACAATTGCCTCGGATACAACCTGCATCTGTTTGTCAGGGGTGCCGTTCAAGAAGGTCTCATCGGATGATGGAGTGCCGTTTGTCTTCAACATAGGCTCCTTCACAGCGCCACATGTCCCTTGCCAGGCTTGGAAGTGCCTTGCACCTCACCTCAGCAGCACAGCTCCTTGCAGGCACGGCCTGCTGGCGCTGGCTGTGGCAGCCAGCAGCACCTGTGCCCCACGCCTTCGTTTATATTACGGCGTTTATATTACGGCGTTCAATTTACGGCGCGAACATGTGCATTTGCCTTGGTGCAGCCGCCAGCACGGTGGATTTGGTGACCGAGTACCCCCGCTGGGACTTTGTGCAAGCGGACCCCGCCCTGCAGGCGCAGGACCTGCATGCGGTGGGCGTGGCTGTCAAGCCGCTTCGAGGGGTGCAGCAGCAGCAGGTGGGAGGGTGGCGGGGGCTGGGCTGTTGCTTGAAAGTCGGGAAGGTCAGCTTGTTGCGGGCCTTGGCGCCGAGGTGGTCGATTTGCATGCCACTGCTGTTCCGACTGCTGGGCGCCACCGCTGGCCCTTGCTGCGTTGCTGCCACCCTGTGTGCAGCACATGCTCTGATCCCTGGGTTGGACGGGAGGGTCAAATAGTGGACTAGCTGGGCACTGCTGCGGTCCTAATCGTACCCAGTAGGCAACCATCGTACCCAGTAGGCAACCTGCACCTGCCAGCCCCGCTGCTGCTGTATGCCGTTGCCTTTCAGCAAGGTTAAAAGTTTCCAACCCTGACCTGGAACCTGGTGCTGTGTTCCGCAGCTCGTGGTGCTGTCCAGTGTCCCATGCGGCCTGGCTGCAGTAGGTAGATGATGGATCCCCTGACATGGCGGGGCGCTGGCAGGGTGCGCTGAACCTTGCCTTGAACTCGTGCTGTGACGTCTGCCTGTGTAGGACGACAACTTTTCGGTTGACAAGTCAGCGTTTGAGCAGCTGATGAAGAGCGGCAGTCGCAGGAGCGGCGGCGCCGGCGGTCCTCAGGGTTTTGGCAAGAAGTGACAGCCTCCTCTTGGCTCGGGCATGTGCAGTGGTGCAAGGCTGGTAAGCTTCTTGCCCTTTGGGCAGCAGTGGTAGTACCACAGCTTTGCAATACCACATGGCCTAGAGGAGGTCCTTTAAGGGCTGAACACTCAAGTCGTCCATTAGCACATCGTGAAAGCCCTTGAGTCGTGATAGGGGAGCTGAAAGGCATGACTGGGCTGGGCTACAACTCCTTGGCAACAACTTTCCCCAGCTTGTGCTGTAAGACGCTATTTACTTCTTGAGAAAACGGGTCAAAACCTGCGCAAGGCAAGCAAGAAAGGCTAGCAGGGCTGCACCTGCCTACTGCATCCAGTTGCCAGGGGGCACACTTGCATATCTCTTCATAACTGCACTCGCAAGTAGGTATGACGGTACGACCTGTGATCATCCATCCTTCGACTGCAAGGAGAATTACAGACTTTAAGGAGAATTATCTCTCACACCGAGACACATCAGCCCCCCTGCGTTCCCGCCCTCGATTTAGAGTCTGCAACTCCCCTGGCTACGATGTACTGACGTTTTCATCACATCAGGAGGTCTGCCATACTATGTGTATCTCACAGAGTCCTGAGCACCGCTACCAAGTCGCTAGGCATCTCTGATAGTACCGATCATTTCTCCTTGACTAACACACCGTGCTTTCTGCGGTGTCACTCGTCGCCTGGTGCACAGCGGCTTAGTTCTCTCTGCCCTATGTCCGCCAGTCTGCGGTGTTGATCAGGGCAAGACCGCCATGGCCTCTCCTGGGCATTTGCCCAGGGTAAAAGTCTACCTCCTGAACGAGGATGGCTTCTGGGACGACAGGGGCACGGGCCATGTGACTGTGGAGTATGTGCGGGTGAGATGCAGTACTGGGCAGCAGTGCCGTCTGCGTTTCCGTGGTATGCAGTGCGCCACTGTGCAGCCACGCTGGGGCCCTCATATTGTTTTTGCCTGTTGTTAAAGGGTAGGTGTGGTCTCAGCGACAATTGTTTGATACTGGGTTGGGAGGAGTGGGTTGTGTCTGTCATAGTGCGGGGCCTGAAGGGCACACATCTCGTTAGGCAGTAGGGAGGGTGACCACTGCATGGCGCAGAGCAGTGGAGAGTGGTGCCTGAGCTGTATACATGCGGCATTGTGAGGTTGGGGCGGGAGGGGGGTGGGGGGAGCTTCGTTGGGATGATAGCGCCCATGTGGGGTGGAAATGGAAGCCGTGGTACACAGGCTAAGGCTTGTGCAAGGTGCCTTGCAAACCAACCTTTAGTCGTATATAGGATGCTCGGTCTTAGTCGAAAAGGTTCGGCAGGCAGCGGCTGGGTAATGTTTAGGCATCCAATAGGGAGCGCCGTGCATTCGGGTTAGAAGTGCATAATGGAGCAGCCTCAACCTCAGCCAGCAGCGAAATTTGCCATGATGCTGGTGCATGCTGTAGTAGTGTCAAACAACACGGGTGATGGTCTGTTAGCAGCGCAGGCTGTTAGTGGCCTGTCACCCAACCTCACAGGTCATGGCTCGCCTCGTTCTGTTGCCCCCTGGGTGTGGCCCGTGTGGTTTCTAAGTGGTAGCGTTGCTGGTTGAAATTATTGCGTCTTTCCGAGGCAGGTACTTCACATGAAGTGGCCCCAAGCTTGACAGGCTTGCTTGGCGTGTTTGAGGCTGACAGGGAGTGGACAGCTGGTGGGGAGGGATGTGCAGGGGAGGCTGCATTGCTGCCCCAATGCACACCACGCCATAGGCCGCGGTTTGGGAAGGGTGGCAGGCAATGCAGCAAACAGCGAAGTGGTGGGGGGTTGATTCGGACTGACAGGACTGGTTGCAACTATACTCTTGTTTGTGCTGCCCAGGAGGCGGAGGCTGTGCGGCTGGTGGTTGTGAGTGAGGGTGTGCTGGACAACCCGGCCACCCCGCCTACCCTCAACCACCTCATCACGGCAGACACAGCCTACCAGCGGCAGGGAGGTGAGAGCAGCTGGGCTGCGCAGGTGTGGGCGGCCAACAAGTTCTTTTACAAACACAAGAGATGTTGCAAAAACTCTTCGGTTTAGCTTTGTAGCGGGGTGAGGGGAGTCACATGGGTGCAACTTTTGCGCGCACAGCTGCCGACTGGGCCAATGCGCTGTCAGCTGTGGTGGGGGT
>BBXU01000607.1:0-42248 GCA_001598975.1 Parachlorella kessleri | reverse complement strand
CGCCCACAGAGCAGCCAAGTGGTGTGCTTTTGAGATAGAAAGCGCACCTGAGAGGAAGGGGTCAGACAGCAGTTTGGCGGGTGCCAGCTGCGTAGGTAAGCAGGGAGAACTGCAAAAGGGGGAGTAAGCTGCAAGCGCAGAGGCTGTAAACAGGTGTGACTTTGTGGGCCTGGTGGAGGCTGGAGGGCAGGGGGCATTCAGCCCCGGGAGCATCTACGCGTAGGTGTGGCCTTGGCTGACTGGGGCTTGCAGGTGCTTCAGAGAGGGTATGCGTGTGTCCGACATGCCGGCAAAGCAGCACATCTTTGGGTGAGCAGGTTCCCAAGGTGGCATCGTCACGGTAGGCTGCTGTCACATAACATACCATATATCTATACTAGCAGCCTCTCTTGGCCGCAGATGACACCATCATTACCTGGACTGACGCCAGCCTGGCCACTGACGTGGCACTCAGCTTCCAGGAGTCGCGGGGCTGCAACTACATCTGGGAGCAGATACAGCACATCCAGAGCAGCAGCAGCAGCAAAGCCGCGGCCGGCGGCGGCGGTGGGAGCGAGGGGTCGTTTCCAGCGGGGGAGGCTGCAGGGCCGCAGCAGCCACAGCAGCAGCAGCAGCAGCAGCCGGGGTCGCCGCAGCAGCCGCACTTGCCACATCAGCAGCAGCACCCGATGCATGGTGAGGCTTCCGGGAGGGGACATGCTTGGCAGCAGGGCATGCTGGCGTTGTGACGGGGACATCCTGCTCGATCAGTGGGGCTTGGGGGTACAGCCGGGTTGGCAGTGTGCTTTTCTAGTGTTATTGAGAGGCCTTTGGGGGTTGGGTGTTGGGGATGGGAGAAGCGTACGTCTGTGCCGGGCTATTGATGCTAGCTTTGGGCCTTCACCGTGGTACTTGGGCACATGGGCACCGTAAGGAAGGGCCAGTTAGCTAGGGGATTACATGCTGCACTTGTGTGGTGTGCTTTGGCTGCTTGAAAGCTAGTTTTGGGCCGCTGAAACCAGCTTATGCTACGGGTGGCAGGCTAGACAACCGCTAGCATGTCACGGAAGGCAGGCCTAGTGGCCGGGCCTTTGTCACTCGCTGCAGTTCTTGCTGGTGGTGTCCCTCTCAGAGGTGGAAGCAGCACAGCTTCCGCCAAGCAACGCTCCACATGGCGTTTGTCCTGACACCGCGCCGCATCCCCTCTGTCTTTTCTTCGGTGCAGAGGCGCCCCTGGGGCCGTTCATGCGGCGGCGGCCAACGGGGCCATCAGGCGCCGTCAGCGCCAGCGCCGGCGCCTCCATGATAGACGAGTTTGACCAGGTCACCGCCCACATGGATGGTGAGCACAGCTGCTAAGTCTCGGGGCAAGGTTCTGGGGTGGTGCGGTGGCGTAGCATCACAGGGACGGTGAGCACAGCTGCGGTGATAGTACGAGTTGCCTCAGCATTCCAGGACATGAAGCTTATTCCTACCAGTGGTTCCCAACCAGCATCAACAGGATCTCGGGCGGCGTTCTGGGGTGGTGCGGTGGCGTAGCATCACGTTGGACATGGTCACAGCCCACATGGATGGTTAAGAGGGGTCTGGCGGTGGAATGTCTGTGCAGGGGTGGCGGGTGGTGTGTGATGGGGCGAGGGAGGGTGTCGAACTTATACCCTGCCTGGCTACGAGGATGCGCCAGGTCACCTGCCACACAAGCAGGGGCCAGCTGGCATATGGATTGGGGTCATGCACGGGACGGGGTGCCTTGTGACCCGTCAGCGCAAGGCCATGCTGTAGTGGACCCTGCTGGCAGTTTTGCTGGCTGTGCAGCACTGGTGACCCTCCCCAATTAGCATACATTGAGCGCGACCCTGCGCAGTCCCCCTGCTATGCATGGGCTCTCTCTCATACACAGCCCGCCCCAGCAATTACCAGCTCTTTTCCCCCGGTAGCTAGCGCCTTTCCTTCCTGAGCAGGGAACCCCCACTGCCCTGCCGCCTCCTCGCCGTTCTCTTCCAAGCACTCCCCCCTCCCCCTCCCCCTCCCCCCCTGCCGCTGCTGCTGCTGCAGAGCTGCACGCCCACCACCACCCAGACCTCATAGGTGGCCCCGTGGGCCCCCACCCCCTGGGTCCCGGCCCCCACCACCCTCTCGGTGCACCCCACCTTGGCCCCGGCCATGGCCTGGACGCCTCGCTGCCCGACACCCCGGAGCTGTCGAACCTAGATGCAATAGCGCGGGCGCTTCAGGAGGTGTCGATGTTCCAGCGGGACAGGCTGGCGGGGCAGCTGGCGCGGCCGGGGTACCTGGCCAAGCTGCTGGACATCTTCCGGGTGGGTATTCATTTAGTCATACATTCATTTGTTTGTCTGTTTGTTTGTTTATTTGTTTATTTATTCTTCTGGGTGGGTGGGGTGGGTGCTCTGGTCTCCTGGCGGCCTCCCCACAAGTATCGTTGTTGATGAACACAAAGTTGAATCTCTTCTTTTTCCAGCATTATACCCATGTATCTATTCCGTGGGTTGGGTGGTCCCCATCTGCTGCAGTGTGGCTGCCCGGCCTTGCGGTGGCCGCCCCGGTGGGCTATTTGTTGTGGTGGAGCGCAACACGCTGTGCTTGGTAAAGGCCAAGTTTGAGCTGCGTTACAGCCGTGGCAGGGTGTGCCCCCCCCCCCCACCCCCCCCACCCCCACCACACACACACACCTCCTTCCCCCAGCACCCCTTGCCCGCCCCCTGCATGCGTGTGTGAGCGGGGGAGGTGGTGCCTGCAGGTGCCTGAGGTCCTGAAGGTGTTGAGCATGTCACAACAAGGCACCCCGCTGTGTACTTGTCATCGTGTGCTTGTCAACCCCAACCCTGAATGACATGCACGCAGCTGGTGTGGGCATGCAGGTGTCTGAGGACTTGGAGGATGAGCGGTCGCTGCCCGTGCTCTACTCCATCGTCAAGTCAGGTGTGGCAGATGAGCTGTGCTGCTGGGAGGGTTGCATGCGGGCGTAAGATAACCTGGGCCGGCTTGGGGGTTGGGTGAAGTGCATGGCATGGTGGGCGGCGGCTACGCGTGAGTGGAGACGTTCCTGGTGTTTAGCGCGTGGCACAGCCGAAGTCATGGCACCTTGGCCTTGGCATAGAGTCTTGGAATTTGGTTGGCGCCTGATGTTGAGGGGCTGTGCAAGTTGGTGGGTGCAGCAGTGCTACGCCTCCCCTGTTTGTCAGACCCCTTGACCCCTCCCGGGTTGAGGCATGTTTGCACTGTGTACATGATGTCGACTATGCCAAGCCATAGCCCTTTGCACCCACCCGTGCTCAAGGGGTCCATGGGCAGGAGTTGCCAGCCTGCACCAAATTCCCTCCGCTAACCGCACAACCACCCCCCCCCCCCCCTTTCAGCCATACTGCTGAACGAGACCAACCTGCTGGAGCTGCTGTTCTCTGACGAGTACGTGATGGATGTGATAGGCGCGCTGGAGTACGAGCCCGACGTGCCGCCGGCCCTGCGGCCCAAGCACCGCGAGTTCCTCAGAGACAAGGTGGGTGGGTGGGTGGGTTGAGGAGTAGTGTGTGGGGTGGTGGTGTGTGCGTATTGATGTGTGTGTGGGTGGGGGGGGGGGGGCGGGTGGTGTCGGCGGGGGAAGGGGTGTGTGTGGAGTACAACAGTGAAAAGGAAAGGTGTTACACTCAACCGCCCACGCCCATGAATGCTTTGATATTTGCTGTAGTTCTTGGGCCCAAGGTGTGGAGGTAGGGAGGGGTTAGTCGGGGGGTTGGCAGGGGTGTATGTGGAGTACAACATTGAAACGAGAAGGGGTCACACTTGTGAGCTGTCAACTGCCCGAGCCCAAGCTTCCATATTTGGCCGTAATACATGGAGGGCAAGGCGGGGAGGGGCAATGGCTGGTGGTGGGTTGAAACTGCATGTGCTGGGGAGCCACACGTGCTTTGCACTGGGACTCAAAGCACGCGGGGTTGACCACAGGCCAAGCCAGGAGGCAGCAGGAAGCAAGATCCGGAGCCATTCTTGGCATGTCAATGCCAGCTTACCTCCCAATCCTTCTCGCTTCCCCCACTCTTCTTCTTCTGGAGGTGGTCCCCATCAGCGACCGGGCGGTGGCTGCTAAGATCCACAGATCTAGCACCCATTTATTCTCCCTTTTCTTCTTGCTCCGCAGGTGGTGTTCTAGGAGAGTTCTTTCCATCAGCATGTATGGGCAGCGGCTGCAAAGCCACCAGAGCTCGCTCCCAATCCTTTACTCCTCCTTCTTCTAATTGTGCAGGTGGTGTTCAAGGAGGTGGTCCCCATCAGCGACCGGGCGGTGGCTGCTAAGATCCACCAGAGCTACCGGCTGGGGTACGTGAAGGACGTGGTGCTGCCAAGGGCGCTGGATGACGCCACCTTTGCCACGCTCTCCTCCCTCGTACTCTTCAACAACGTGGAGGTGGGTGGCGCGCTGTATGCTGTGCCGTGCTGTGCTGTGCTCCCCTCCTCTGCTTGTTGTGGGTCTGTATCTGGGTTGATTGCCGTATGTCCCTCCAAGGTTTAATTCGCAGCATTGAGGGGGCTGTGCGTCGGATGAACTGCCTGCGCAGCAGTCTTTGTCCAGTGCACTGCACAGGAGACAATGTAATGATGATGAGAATGCAGCGCTACTAAACCCCTGGCCCCCTCTCCTGCCCTCCAACCCCTGAGTTGTCAATGCTCATTGTACCCTTCCACAACGGTGCCCATTGGTTGCCATGAGAAGTTCAATTGCCCGCTCTGTTACTGGCTTTAGTTGTGGTGCCTGAGGGTGCAGATCTTGATGGCACTACACCAGGACCCGTCCTTCTTCCCCACGCTGTTTGACAAGCTTAGAGCTGCCGCGCCCCCGCGGTTGCAGCAGCAGCAGCAGCAGCCTCGGGGCAGCGGAGGCCAGTTAGCAGCAGCAGCAGCGGACGGCAGCAGAAACGGCGGCAGCGGCAGTAGCAGTGAGGAGTGGCGAGACCTGGTTGCGTTTTTGCAGGTGAGTGGGTGCAGGTCATGTGTTCTGGCGCGGATCCTAATGGGCGGGATCATACGAATCCCGCCCATTATGTAAGCCCATGCGAGGATCCATTGCCTGTAATAGAAATGTGTGGGTGCCCGCCCTTGCCTCGTTTTCTCTCTCTGGCATCTCTCTCTGGAGCGTCGCAATAGCTATCTGCTTCAGCATGTCTGGTGTGAGCTGGCCTTGAGTGCTCCGACCACTGGCTGCCCGCGGGGTCTACTGGGCGGCCATGTCACTACCTATAAGGTTCTGGCACCCTAAATTGAAAGGTACAGGTCTTGCACTTAGTGTCTCATGCAACCCCCCATCAACAATGTGTCCTTCTTGGACTTTCAGCTGCGCTGGCCCTGGTGATAGCTGCTTTGGGGCTGGGTGTCATGTGCAGGAGTTGTGCGGGCTGGCCAAGCACCTGCAGGCCAGCCAGAGAAACGCGCTGCTGCACAAGCTTGCCGACTTTGGGCTGTTTGAGGTGGGGAAAAGGCCCGGCTTGCCCTAGGGTGCAACATGCTGATGGTGAGGACTGTGTGGAGGGGTGCACCACACGCTCGCTGGACCGGGCCCTGACAACGGCTACCGCAGCAAAACAACTGCCTGCGATTGGTTTAGTATCTCTCGCTGGCCTGCCCCTTTCAGCACGGCCTAGGGGATTCTCTCTCGTTCGCTGCCGCTGCTTCTCAGGCTCAGCTGGGACGGGTTTCCCGCCAGCGGGACCAGCTGGCTGCCCGCTCACGTGCTCGCGGCCCTGACAAGGCCCCCGCCCTGTGGCATAGCGTGCAGGTCATGTGCGACGTCATGCGCTGCGGCGACCTGGCCCTCCAGTTACGAGCCGTGGACATCCTCCTAGCCGACGTGCACCACGACCCCGGCCAGTTGCGGCTCTTCCTCACGCGGCAGCTCAAGGCAGCGGCGGAAGGCGGCGGGCTGCCGGGCGGCGCCAGCGGGGCACAGCAGGGGCAGCAGGCGTCGGCGGCGGGGGACGACGGGCTGTTCGGGCTGCTTATGCAGGTGGGAGTGGGCGGGGTGCGGCGTCACTAGCCCTCCTATTCATCTGGTGTCTCTGTACTGGTTGTCCTAACCTGGTTTGTCTGGCAAGCAGTGGGACAATGCAGAAAGCTCTGATTATCCAGGCTACATCTAGTCTGAAACCCAGTGTATTGGCGAGGCGTGGCGCCATTCTGACTGCTAGGGCGCAGTGGTGATCTCTAGAATTTCTGTCAGCCTATCCACGGGAGTCGCAAGGCTGGTGGGGAAGGCGCCAGGAGGAGTGCTGGCATGTTGGATGTGGGTGGTTGGGTGGTTGGATGGGAGCCAGATGCATAGCGAGTCGCTGTTAGATGTCCTACCTGAAGCCTAGTGGCGGCTTCACTTCATAGGTGCACCAGGCCTGGTGGCACTGGTTCTCTGCGTTTTGGGGTACCCCATTGGTGGGGCTCGTCCCTGAATTGCTGCGCCTGTTTGAGGGGGCCCCCACAAGCCCACATACGGGGAGACACACACACACACACACGCACACACGTATTAGCGCAGACACACGCGCACCACCAAAAACAAAACACCCTTTCCACAAAACCCTGCCGCAGGCGTTGGTGTCGCGGTCCTGCGGCGGCCTTCAGGAGGCGATCCTGGAGATGCTGCGGGTCCTGCTTGACCCCGAGTCCATGGAGGGGGCGGTCGAGAAGAACGAGTTCCTGGAGGCGTTCTACGACAGATACATTGGCAAGGTGGGCGGGCTGACTCATCATAGGGTACGTATTTGTCGTGGACGGGTGGTCCGGGCAGTGGGAAAGGGATTTGTCGGGGGGGGGGGACTGTAGAGCCGCAAGGTGGTCTTGGTGCACCAGCTTCACTAGCTCCACAATGGCATTATGTAACCCTCCGTAGTCACCTGGCTGTCTGGTGCAGCTGGTGTAGGCGCGCTAGGCTGGGCCGCCTGGCAGCTGTAGCCTCTGTGTGCCACGGCAGGCCCCCTCTCCACAGCGGCGCGTCCAGCAGCAGCCTCCTCTGCCTCAACCCTAACCCTGAACCCTAAGCCTCTACCCCAACTTCAAGCCTAGCTAAGCTAAACTCCCGTGGCTCCCCTTGGCTGCAGTTGGTGGCCGCGCTCGTGGAGGCAGCCGAGCGGCCGCACTCCCCCATCGCGGTCCCTCCCTCTACGGTGGCGCTCATAGTGGACCTGCTGTGCTTCTGTGTGGCCTCGCACTCCTACCGCATAAAGTGAGTGATGGTGCCTGGGGCGACAGCCCGGGAGGGAGCAGAGCGGTGTCTGGCCTTGTGGTCTTTGGGATGGAGTTCTTTAGGAGTTTACGGGACATCAGCTGCTGCGGTGGGGGTGGCTGTCAGTCGCAGCTGCCCAGGCAGACATGGCGATGGGTGGTGGTTGTGGTGTTCTGGGTCGCATGAGGCAGGCGACCGTGTGGAACTTAGCGTGCATCTCTCAATTTCTGCAGTGCAGCCCGGAGCAGGGGCGGCAGTGTTGCTGGAAAGGAGTGTTGTTGGCCCCCTTCTGGGCATATGTGGATTCAGCTTCCTTGTGCTCTGGTTCCCGACGCAGCTGCCCCTCCCTCCGCCGCAGGTACTACATCCTGCGGCAGAACGTGGTTGAGAAGGTGTTGAAGCTGCTTCGCCGGCGGGAACGGTGGCTGGCTGCCGCGGCAGTCCGCTTCCTGCGCACATGCCTCGGCATGAAGGTGGGCAGTCAGGGCAGTGGCCTTCTGCGCGCTAACAGTTGCTGATGTAAATGTGCGGCAGCGAGGCGCTTGCCTTGTGACTGGTCCTGCGCAACTTTTGGCCCATGAAAGCCTACCCACACACCCAAGCCTGTACTCTAGGACTGCTTTTGCAGTTTCAACCCCAGTTAACAACTCCCTGCTGGAGCTATCAGTCGCGCACCTATTAAGTGGACAAGCCCAGGAGCGGATTTAGCATGTGCTTGCTTCAGTCCTCCCCACATGACAAGTTCCACCCCTGCCACCTGGCAACGAGCTACAGACAGAGCTCAGCATGGCGTGAGTTTGCTGCCGCCGTGTCTTCTAGCGCAGGACGAGTTCTACAACCGTTACCTGGTCAAGAACTCGCTGCTGGAGCCGGTGGTGCGCGCTTTCTTGGACAACGGCTCGCGGTACAACCTCCTCAACTCCGCCGTCCTGGAGATGTTTGATTTCATACGCAAGGTGGGGCGTTGGGGCTCTGGGGCCGGGCTTGCGTGCGTGCGTGCGTGCGTGCGTGCTTGCTTGTTGGCTCTGTGGTTGCCGTACTGGAAACTGGTGCGCGAGCTGCGCACCAGGAGGTTGGCCAGTGCAAACATGGGGATGTGGGGCTGTAAGGTGGGGAGGGTGAGACGGATACGTGCCATGCGGGGCTGCTGGCGAGGAGAACCATGACTGCTGGTGATGGGAGATTGATGGAAGCGCTCACAAAGCAGCTGCCGAGTTTTGACTAGAGCAGGTCGCAGCACCCCCCAACCCGCGCCCCACCTCTCCCTCTGGTGCAGGAGAACCTGAGAGGGCTCGTTGGCAGTTTAGCAGAGCAGCTTGTGAAGCACCTACGGGGGGTGCCAGCTACGGTCCCTTAGCAAGCCCACCCCTACCCACGCCCCACCTCCTCCTTTTGTGCAGGAGAACACGAAGGGTCTGATCGGCAGCGTGACGGAGTGACTTACGAACAAGCTGCAGGGTTTTGAGTATGATGCCTAGCAACTTCTTGTGCATATGCAGGAGAACATGAAGGGGCTGATCGGCAGCGTGATGGAGCGGCACGAGGAGGAGCTTCTAGCCGTGGACTACTGCGACACATTCAGGCTACTCAAGGCCAAGTGGGAGCAGAACCAGGCAAGGCGGAAGCAGATGGGCTTGGGAGGATAGGGGCTTTGGGAGGAGAGGGGGCTCGGGAGGGAGCAGCAACAACAAAAGAAGCGGTGGCGGGCTCTGGTGAAGGAGGAGAGTGGTGCAATGAGATGGTTTGGCCTTGGCTGCTTACATCCCAGGTGAACCGGTTTAGGAGGATCATGGTGGTGATCGAGAGCCTACAAACTGTGAGCCGGCTCCTTGGTGGCGGCTGGTTTCCTGGATGCTCGCAGCGCCCCTCGCCTGCCCCTCACCCTGGGCATCAGCTGCGTACAAGAAAGAGGAAGGAAAAAGAAGACGAACGGGGCTGGGCACCCGGGGTTTGTGTCCCTCATGTCACATCATACCTGGGTGCATGTGGTTGCAGGAGCGGGAGCAGCACCGCACGGCACAGCGCGACGGCGGCGGCCCGGCAGGCGCAGCGGCCGGCGGGCCCTCCGCCGCACCAGGCGCAGCAGGCACAGCAGCAGGCCCCGGCGCGGGGCCGGCAGGAGCTGGCAGCGGTGGAGGGGATGTTGCTCGGGGCCCACCGCCGGCGCTGCAGGGGCGGGAACGGAGAGGGCTGGACCGAGATGAGGAGGACTACTTTAAGGAGGACTCGGACGAAGAGGAGCAGGGGCAGCAGCTGCCGCCAAGCGGCGGCGGCGGGGTAGCAGAGCCCAGGTGAGCGCGGTCTATCTCCGTGGCTCCCTAATAGGGTGTGAGCTGTATTGAGCAGAGGGGGCTTGGGATGACTTCGGCTTCCTTCAAACCTATCTATGATGGAGATGCACATGACAGGAAGGGGTCAGACAGCAGTGTGGCAGGTGCCAGCTGCGTAAAAAAGCAGGCAGAATCGGCGAGGGAATCCAAACCTATTCAGAAACCGCTAACAGATAAGCACAGGGGTCCGAAGGTGAGATTGTCGTAAGGGGTCAATCATTGGCTTCCCTCGTCAGGCAAGAGTGCGCCCTGGCCGGGAGGCCTTTGTACTTGTGCGTTGGTGAAAGTATGTGGCAGTGTCACCTGCCGTTGTGGCCAAGCTGTCCTGCCTGCCTGGCTGTGTGGCATGCAAGGCACGACGCCCTTGCCTGCTATGCCACGACGGCAGCATAACAACATAAGTGTTATGTATATCGGGTGACTACTGTAAACAAGGAGCGCAGCACTGCGCATTACGCACTATTTTCAGCATTGTACGTCTTGGGTGACATCATCCCACCTTGGGACCTGCTGCAGCAATGGGCGGGTGGTCATCGAAGCTGCCTCCCCCCTGCCGGGCCTGCTGGGCTCATTAGTTGACTATGACGACGACGATGATGATAGCTTGATTCCGGCATCCAGGGGTAGGTTGGGACAGTGCCTGTCACGAGGGTCGTGGTGCGCTTGCTGTTTTCGTGGTGTACTGGCCTATGTGCACTGTCTGGTGTGCTGGAGTCGGACCGTGTTCGGAGTTTAGCTAGTAGCTGTAGTAGACAAGTGCAACGGCTGCCGCGGCGGCTGTGGCTATATGGGTGGCACGCAGAAGCCCGCTGCGTGTGCCGGCTTGCACCTTCCCGCTGCTGCCCCGGGCTCCTGCTCCACCGTCTGCTGCGATGCCTCGGGCCTTTGCAGTATGTCTCGCTGCACTTACCCGTTGTTCCTACCTCACGGTCTGCTATGTGGCCTCCGTCGCACGCCTTGCCACACACGAGACTGAATAGAAGAGGTACTGACTCCTGCCCTGCTGTTGCTGCCGTGCAGTCGGAGGCCCCGCCGCGAAGCGGACGCCCAATCCTGCAGGTGACCGGCCTGGGTCACCCCCTCTGCAGAAGCGCTTCCGCATAGGCCCCCTCCTTGCGGGCAGCAGCGGGGCGGGGGGCGGGCTCACAGCCGGCGCCGGAGCCCTCCCAGCCAACGCTGGCACCAACGACGGAAGCGGCGGTGCCAGGGGGGGCGGCAGTCAAGGCGGCAGTGGCGGTCAGGGGGTTGCTGGCGGCAGCTCGTCTAGGTGGGATTTAAAGGATCACGGCAGCCGCAACAGCAAGCAGGGCGGCGGGTAGATCTTTCCCCGACGCTGTTTTCCCGCCTGTGTATTTGTGGCAGCGCTGCCTCGGGTGCGGTAAGCTGCCACGAAACTTGTACTGGTTTCCATTTGGCGTGTTGCAGTGAGTTGGCAGCTGGCCTGGTTAGTCGGGGAGCAGACTGTCTGCCATATGAAGAGCGTGGTGCAACTTGGCGCTTGAGTGTATGCAGACAGATCGCTGGGGTCAGTGTGGGGTGGGGTGTGGCAGGAAGGCTTGTCAAGTGGTAGATGGACGGCTCTGTCTGACGTGTGTGGTAGCCAGTGACAAAAATTGCAGAGAGAGGGCTTGCTAGGCGAGTAGGACGGCTGTGTTGACAGCAGCGTTAGCTTGACCTGGCCTGCATGTTAGCTACCAATGGGGAGTTGTCACCTTCACATTGCGGTTTTATTACCTTGCCTACACAGCAGTGCGTACCGTGGGGTGTAGCCTTTATGGATCTAGGGCTGGACCAGGGAATATTAGGGGACTAGGCTTGTCAAGTCTGAGTCGTCACCGTCCTGCATGCAATCCTTGCATGGCAGATGCTGCGGCAGCCCATGCACTCCACTCTTTGCACGGAGTAGAAGTGGCCTCGGAGTGATCATATTGCTCTAGTAGCTGCTGGAGGCAAAAGGCAACGGCTTCTATGCAGAAAGCTTTGGTAGGGAAGTTGACGTCTGAAAGCTAATGCTTCCACTTGTGTGTGCTCCATTGCCCTGGCTTTACAATTCAATCATCTTCAACCCAGCATAGTGTTCACTTATAGTCGATAAGAAGACAACGTGCCTTGTAGCAAATACACAGGTACAGTGCCATGTCTGGAGGCAAGCCACCACATGCAACCTCGACCCCACCAAGACACACTGATGAGACCAGGCCCATCACAACCACAACTGCCCCCTGAGGTGGCCATTAACCCGCCTGTAGGGGACAATGCACCACCGGCCAGAGAGGCAGCCATCAGTGAGCATAGGCATAAGGCTGCCCCTGACATGCAACCACTGTCCAGGCCACTGTCGGGCTCGCCAACCCAACCCTCAGCCACAGAAGGTGCCCAAGCAAGCCTGCTATGCAGGCCTCCTGCACACCTCTGTGGCACCCTAGTAATGGCGTGCTCACTTGCTGGCCTCTGCTGGCTGGTTGAAGACCGACTCGGGCACATGCACATTCCTGAGCAGCCTGAAGGAGGGGCCGTACTGCAGTCCTGAATCGTACAGCTGCTTGTACAGCTGTACCGTGTCCCTGCGGAGCAGTTACAACCGGCCCATGCTCAGCTCCCAAGCCCCATTAGGTGCAGCCTAGCACACCATCACTGTGACCCATTCCCAGGAGAATGCCACCAGTAGCCACCCGCCAGTGCGTAGCCTTTGTGGAAATGCGGCAAGGCCTCCACCTTGCGCAAGACTTCCTCGCAAGCAACCTCATCCTTGCTCGCACCCCTTGTTCTGTGATCAGTAGCGGATGCACCGCATTTTTTGACAGAGAGCCCACCACACACCAGACAAAGACACGCAACCGCACTGCTGCCATTTGACTTGGTTGCGGAGCATGACGAAGTAGAACTAGGTGCTTGCCTGGGCACTGTGGCTGACACGCGCTGTGCATCCACGGTCCTTTCAGCCATGCCCCTAGACGCCTTCTCCAAGCGCTTCTTCTCGGCCTGCAAACAGACGTCCATTGGCAACCTGTCTCGAAGGACGTGTGCATCAAGAGACTCAGCACATGCCCTGGCAGAACATGTCGTCATGGTCAGGGGCAGCTGGCGTGGGCAACAGGTGATGCTTACGCAAACTATGCCAGTACTTAGCTCAGTGCTTCCGATTAATCAGAGAATGCACAACAGACCTGGAACACGTTCTTGATCAGCTCTTGGAAGGCGTTGATGTCCTCGCCCAGGACGATGGCTGCAACCTCTGGCTCCTTCTCCAGCGCCTCCAGCTTGGCAGGATCCTCTCGCAGCGCCTTTTGGAAAGCTGCTGGGTCCTTGGCAGTGCCATCCTCGTTTAGTGCGAAGGGGTCTGCCATGATGAGAGCAGTGGCACTTTAAATCGAGTTATACGTATGATATATCAAAGAGAAAAAAGCATAGATATCGTATATGACGGAGGGCGAGCGGGCCACAAGCCAGCGTTTGTCGTTTCGAGGGTCAACCAGGGCGCGCAACACGTCCCGCGGAAGCATCGAAATTTGATCCGGGGTTTGATCAGCTGGCTGGCAGACAAGGAAACTCGCAGGGTTGCGGTAGCTGACCAGATGAAGAAGGGGTGTTCGAAGGATGCACCACCATGAGCCAGGCACTATCTACCAGTCCCTAAAAAGGGGCTTTGAGGGGGCCAAGTGCAGGGCGTGCGACTGACCGGCAGCTATTGTAGCTCGTCAAGCAGGCAGGTCATTTGTATGTGACGCCTGGAGCATAGTCAGGAGCAAGTTGAAAATGTCATGACTGAGCATGAAGCCGGGCTACATTACAGTCCTGAACTATGGAGACATACCAGACGGCGCAACTTGTACCCGCTGGCAGCAGCCGATAATGCCGATCATGTGTTCAGGGTTATAGGTTTGCAAAGCATATTGGCGGTTTCTGGCACATTGCAAGTGGTGCCGCAGCATCTGCAACTTCACTGCACCAGCAAGATTTCGTTTTGATAAAGGTAGCAGCTGCAACGCTGCAACTAGGCGTGGGAACCCCGTCTAATATTTAAAGATCGTCTCTAAGTGGGGTTCCTAACTAGCAGAGACTGTGCACCCAGCATATTGCGGGACGCACCAGCGGCAATGCAGAATGTGAAAATGCAGGGTCCAACTAGCCTGACAGGGGCTGGGTGCAGTTATCCTCTTGCATTCACATATTCAGTATGGGTGCCAGGTATGGCGGACAGGAAGTGAGAGCTGATCTAAACTGCCAGACGTTTTGTTACAAGTTACAAGCAAGTAGATACTCCCAAAACCACCACCCCCGGAAAAGTGCATCAGCACAGAAACGGTGCCAAGCAACCAGTACCCCTTCTATGGTAAGAGAAGTGCAAAGCGAAACCACTTCAAGGCCGGCAGGAAAATCTAGTAAGGAAGTGTGAAGCGCACCAACGCTACCAAGTTAGACAGGAGCTGTGGAGAGTGTGAAAAATCCACAAACCAGGCAAGCCACGGCGTTAAGCAACTATATCAGTTCATGCCCCTCTACAGCCCCCAAACAGGCAGTGGAGGACCGCATACAGTAAGACAAGATGCTCAGGTGCACCAGCAAGGTTTGACAACATAAAATATACAAATCGCGTAGCCTGGGTGACTATCACATACCACAGCTATGCAAGGGGAACACCAGACCACACATTCAGCAAATCCTCAAACCCCAAGGCTTTAGGTTTGGAGAGGTCTACATGCGTTAACCCACACTGCGACCCAGATTACACATGCAACTTGGGCGAGCAGCAAGGGGCAGCGCAAACTCAACAAATGCTGGCACAAGCCAAGCTGTTTTGCAGTCGCCTGAAGTGAACACCAGTGCCACAATTTGTCTAGCCGCCCAATGGAATGTCAAGGGCTGCCGTCGTCAAGTGGTTTCCAGGTTTACTCAAAAAAGGTGAAGGAAGACCAGGCCACGATAATGGACTGAATGGCTCCTATGAGCGCAAACAGGGTCACGATGGCGCAGAAGACGTTCAGGAACTGCAGGGCACCAGGCAGGGAGCAGCAGGTGAGCCATGTCACCAAGTGTAGCCAGATGCTGTATGGAATTTTCAGCAAGCTACAGATACAGCTCCTGCCTCGGCATCGGCCGGGCCACAAGAGCATCCCAAAATGCAAGCCTAGCACCAGGGTACCAACCCTACGCATGCTCTCCACATACAGATGCAACATTCAGCCAGCCAGGAGACGACCCCCTCCGCAACAAAAGTCGGGTCTTTACAAACAACCAGCCACCACATATCAGCCCCATGCTGTGCAGGATGGAACGCCTTCATCAAAGCCAAACACAACCTGGCAGCAGAGCACAGCCCCGTCGGCTTACCTCCAGCCAGAGCTTCTTCCGGGGCGAGGGGTTGAACACCGCAATCCACATGCGCACTGGGAAGTGCACGGTGGTGGGCCAGAAGCCGATGGCGCCCACCAGGCCAATGATGTAGGAGAAGAAGGGCATGCAGATGGACAGGACGGTCACAATCACCACGTACAGCGGGCGGAACCAGAGGCGGAAGGACCAGCCCTGCGACAACCAGGGCGGGGGCATTAATGAGCCAGATATAACCTGGCATACGGGGCTAGTGGGGGAAGTAGACACAGTGTGATGGAGAGGGTTCAGCGCAACAATGACGTGTAGCAATGACAGCTGGCAGCTGCTTGGTATCTGCTGCAGCGCATAACTTGCAACATCAGCTGCAGCAGACGTGCCAATGTTAGGTGGGGTGACGCCTGTTGCGACTCACCCTGAAGAGGGCAGGGCGCGAGGGCCACCAGAGTGGCAGGTTGTCCTCGATGTAGAAGAAGAACGGCTGCGACCACACCTGGTAGGCCGGCACCATGTGCACAATCACCTGCAGAAGAGACAGAGCAGAGGTGATCAAGGTCCGTCTTGCCCAAGTCACACAGCTCCCATGCAGCTGGGTTGGGTCCGCGGGGTTGGGTCCTGTTCAAACATGTGGTAACCAGCAGGCAGCCAAACAAGGCCCCAGCTAGTAGCTGGGGCCGCAGCAACCAGCGCAGAAGCTGGGGCAAGTCCTCCCCAAATACCTCCCGCATCTTGTAACCCATGCCCCCACACTCCGGCCCAACTTTCTACTGCAGGTTCAGACTCACCATGATGTTGGCCATGTCCACCAGCCACCGCGGGTCAACAAACGAGTTCAGCACATTGCCAGCCACGTCATTGCCATAGGCCATGTAGCCAGCAATGGCCACTGCCATGTAAAACAAGGTCATCACAGTGACGGCATAGTTGACGGTGCGCTTCATGGCCGCAATGTGGCCGCCCTTGACGCGCTTCTCATCAATGGTGTCCTGCAGCAGAGGGCGTACAAGAGGGGGTGGCCGCTCAGTGCAGGCAACACGAAACTGACAACGCTACTGGAATGTTCATTTGCTGGTTTATTCCATTTCACTCCTTGGTTAGCCAACATGGTATCCCCAGTGCGCATTAGCAACAAAAACGCTCATCTGCAAAGCACCTCCACCCAGGTCACCTTCTCAACAACAGAACCAGGACATGGGCCTTGTCCCCGCTCGGCAGGGCCGTGACATAGCGCACAACCTAGGATGATCCCAGATGGCCTCCATCAGACAGGCAAGCAATGCGTTGATCAGCCCGTACCTGGATTTCTGGAAGGATCATGCTGAAGCTGTACGCAAACAGAATGGCCCCCAAGCTGTTGAAGATGCCAAACACCTTCTCACTCTTGGTCATGTCGGTGATGCCGCTCGCAGAGCCATGGGTGTTGCCTGCACACACGCAAGGCACACCCAGTAAGCCCGGCACGACTAGTAGGACTGCTGCAGTCGCCAAACTTTGAATGACACACAGCTGGGACAGGTCGCCTGCCTGGACCCCAGCCTTGGCACACCAGCAAGCGTTACTTCTTAAGCGCCCAGTGCACAGGAAGCGACCCACGCCAGCTCTCACCTTCAGCAATGGAGCGGCCAAGGGCAATGGAGCTGTAGCCAAAGGACATGGCGGCGCCCAGCCAGGCGGTCCACTTGGTAGAATCAAGGTTGGGGATGAAGCAGGGAATGATCTGGAACGCCCCAAAGATGCACGCCCACTTCCAGTACTTGTCAAAGCAGGACTCGGCGCCGACGTGCTGGTAGTCGCACACAGATGTGGCCACCGTCCTGCCAGGACAGACAATCATAGATATGACAAAAAACCTCAGGCAACTCAGCTCAGCGATGGCTGCATCCTTCTGTAGTAGGCCTGCGCACAGCCCTTGAAGAGGCAGCACAGCAGGCAGAAGCCCCCCATCCACCCGCCTCTCTCCCCTCAACAACCAGAGTCTCCTCTCATGATACCGAGTCTCATGATGCCGAGAAGCAAAAGCTGCACCAGGAAGAGCACCCACATGGCTGGATTTCATACAGGACAACATGCAGCCTAGCAAAGCACACCACACTCATGTATGGACTCACTGGAGTGCATAGCTGGCTGTGATGGAGTAAGCAAGGGCTGTCATCACGAGGTTGACCTGCTGCAGCCTGCAAGCATGCAAGGATTTGATCACTAAAATTGCTTAGCAAGGCCTGCAGCTGCATACTACTACCCAACCAACACCTGAGACTCGTACCCAGTGTCTGCGCGACACTTTTCATGCGCATCCACATCTCTCAACATTGGTACTCTTCAATGGCTGGTGGTAACACTGTAGCTGCTACTCACCATGCCAGGATGATCTTGCCCTGTCGCCCCAGCACTGCATCCACCGTCTGGGTGTAGCTGCGCATGCGCTGGCCCTTCACGACGTTCACATCTGCCAGAAGCTGACTGGTGTAGAGTGTCAGCCAGCTAAATATCAACAGACACACAATGCCGCCAGGGTAGCCAAGAACTGCCAAGCTGTAAGGCAGGGACAACACACCAGCCTGCGCGGTAGTGCAGGGGTGAGCGGTGAGCTGGCAAGCTCGAGCACTTTTCCTGCCATAAGGCATGTCTGCGCTGCCTTTCTAGAAACTGGTGCGACCCCCTTGCAAAAGGTTCACTGGCCATGTGACCTTGTGACCAACATACGGCCGTGCACTTTGCAACAGACAGCTGTGTGTGCACGTGGAGTGTGTGCTACACGGGCCAACCAAGCGCAGTGTTGGCGTGACCTGAGGATATCCAGCTTGCAAAACACTGCGTGTGAACGCAAGTCAACTCACCCCAATGACAGCAGTTATCACCAACATGAAAGCTGAAAAGGTAGTGCCTGCAACAATAAAGAAACCACTATCAAGTTCCTGGTGGCACTGCCAAGTTGTAACCTAAACTTTGCAGGGTTCTGCAAGCTGTCATCAGTCCCCTGCTGTCGCATGCCCGGCGGCCAGCAGGAAGCAGCAGGTTGGAAGCGCCGAGATAGCGGGCGCATTACTATTAAAAACCTTCAATAAGGCAGCAACCCAACCCTGGGGCACGTCGACAGCAGCTTCCATGCCCTAGGGCTACGAGCCGCAGGGCATGCCTTCGCACCTGTGCGCACAATGATAGGCCCATCTCCCCCGTGAAACGAGGGGTTGCTCTCGGTGTCCTTATAGACCGCCTTGCCAGCCTCAACGTCCATATTGATAACTGCGCCGCCAGTAACGTCGAGTGAAGCAAGGCGTTGACTTGGTCCTGGCAGAGAGGCTATTGAGAGCCTATTAATATTACGGTTGAGTGAGAATCAAAAAGTCGAAACTACAGCCTCGCATGCAGGTTCGCAGTAAAGGCGAGTTTGTGGCGGGAAGTGTTTGGCGGAGGCGCTGAGGGCCGCGGGGTTTACTAACTGTGTTGGGCGACAAACGTGACCGACTCTTAAGTAAGCCCCCGGTCTGTATGCCGAGATCACCAGTCCCGAACTCCCATCACCACGTTTGTTGGCGCCGTGCCTGCGCACAGAGACCCTGGGTGATCACGCTGTTCGAAACGGCAGAACCCCCTCGCCGCCCTATACAATGTCGCCCGTAGTACCATGCGTAGTACCCAGCAGGCAGGACATCCATCCAGCTTGGCTTTGCAGGCCTACCGACTTCCCAGAATGGCTCCCTCAGGCACAAAGTTTGTGTGAGCAAAGCTCCAGGACAAATGCAACGGTTTGGCCCCCATGTAAGGTTGTTGGAGGGGTTACTTGATTTTCCACAGTTTTCCCTAGGGCAAAAAAGCTATCACTGTTTGCCGGGGCTCTCGATGAAGTTGGCAGTGCTTTTCAAGGATGCACCCCCGGCGGCCAGCCCCTTGTGGCGAGCCACATAAGGTTTAGGTCAGCTGAAGCCAGCAGTGACAGCGATGGGGAGAGGTCTGCAGAGATCTCAACCAAGACAACACCTGGCGGATGGGCCCTTGGGTGGATTTTCCTGCAGAACCCACGCTGGGTTCCATGAAATTCTCTTTCAGTGTACAACTACTTGGCACTGGATACTAGGTTACACCGTGCACGCATGCACAACTGTAGGCACACACAGACTACCATCATTAGCATGGGTGGCAGATAGTGCAACAGGGAGTAGAGCTGGGCTGGACTAGACTGGATTTATTAAGGGTGGCAGGTAGTGCGACCAGAGAGGAGTCACGGATATACTGGGCTGACAGGGTTTGATGCAGGTATTAGCATGGGTGGCAGGGAGTGCAAACAGGGAGTAGAGCTGAGCTGGACTGGACGGGCAGGGCTGGATGCAGGATGAGCCTGCGTCTTGCCTGAGGTATGCTCTGTGCCTTGCCTGAGATCGATAGACTGGATTGACAGGGCTGAATGCATCATTGCCGAATACTGGTTGCAAGAATGGTCGATCCCCGGTATTCATGAATGCTACTCCCGATTTTGAAATTTGGGAGGGGGACGAAAAGCTCCCTGGCTAGTCTGTTACCTTCCCTGCTTGGGCGGCTTCGCTGGGCCAACCTTACACTCTTGCGTGCCATGTGCCACTGCAAGCTTACACCCCATAGTGCTTCGGACCGAGAAGCCCCCATCAACTGGTAAAGTTGAACATGATTGGTAACCGTTACCGTGCGATTCAAAAGCAGTCGTAAGTACATCATCAAGTAACGCAGGGAAAACAAAACCGCAAGACTGTGGCATGGGAAAGCCTCAAACATCAGATCCTGACGTCAAAAGGGCAGAGTCTCCTCATGCAAGGCCTGTTCCACAAAATGCAAGGATGGCAGAAAGCCAGGAAAAAAGGGAAGAGTAATTAAACGAGGTACATATCATTTCATCTGCAGCTCAACTTCACATCTGCTCTGTTCATCTAGCTCGAGCATGCATCATATCATTCTCGGTAACATACACGGACGCCAGACTGAAGTCTTGTAGGGCAAAGTAACGTGCTCCACCCACCATGCCATGGCCTTGTAGTACCGGATCATCCAGCGGGAGTCACCACACACAGCCAACGGGCTGAGTCCTTATACCTCAATCTCATGAAGCACCACTGCCACAGATCCTGCCCCTTTGGCTTGTTCCGCGGTAGTTGCCTTAGTGGACCGCGTTGCAACTTAGGGTCCCCACTCAACGGGAAAGTGCCGAGCTGCTCACCTCTTCCTCCTCCTCATACTCCCTTGCGGCGGTGGCGCCCCTGGCCACAGCCCCCTTCTCCAACCCGCCCAGCACGCTGCCCTGCACGCTGAGCACGCCGGTGGGGCTGCGGCTCACAGCTGGGCTGCCGCTGCCCGAGTCATCAGACAGCAGGAACGACACCTGCAGCGCTGGCTGCTCACCAACGGCCGGCTCTTCTGGGGGAGTCGTTGAGTCACCCTCTCCCTCCTCGGCAGTCGGACCGCTGGCAGAGGTGCGAGACAAGCGCAGCTTGATCTCCTGGTAAGCCGCCAGCTGGGCTTGGGCCGCGGCCAGGAATGGCGAGCCGGGCTGCTCGCCCTCCTCCTCAAACTGGCGCACCTGCAGGCAGCGGTACAAGCAGGCATGATGAGGGTGGGTGCCGGGGGATTGTTGCGAGCCAGGCGTGAGAGTTGCTACGCCACACGGCAACATGGAGGCAGAGACTCAACCCGGAGGCAATCTCATCAAGGACTGCTAGCTGAAGCAACCCCGGACTCAAGCGGCTGGCAGGTTCAAAAACCAGTAACCCTGCTGCGACGTTGCATACCTGTGCGGATGCCTCTGCGATGCGACGCTGGATCTCCTCATCCTCAGCAAGAGGGCGGTGGCGAGGGCGGCGTGGCTCAGGGGAGAAGGCGGACCCTGAAACGAACAGGAGCCACAGCGGCTTGGCGCGGCACAGCGCAGCAGCACTTTCAGCAAGCTGACCTCGGCCGCATACAACAGCGGGAGATTAGCAGCACTCGCTCCATACAGTGTGGCCATGCGCCCTGCCCACGGAGCTGCCAAGCTTCGGCCCAGCCCACATTGGACACTCACTCCACAAGACCTTACCCATCTCAGTGATATCAAGGTCAACCAAGCTGGCAGCAGCCGCCTGCCCACCCGTCGCACAGTACAAAATACAGATACCAAGGAAGTTGGCCGCAGCCGTCTTCCCATCAGCCGCACAGTGCCGCCTAGCCACGTCCCCAGGCAAACTTAACTGAACCCCCCTTCCAACCTTGTAACACATCACCCACCTTCCGACGGCTCCGCGGGCGCTTGGAAGGCCAGGTCCATCAGGCGCTCCTGCAGCGCTGCATTCTGCTGCTGCACGAACGCCAGCTCGTCGCGCAAAGCGGCCAACTCCTCGGCGGAGGCAGGCCAGACCGCATTAGCGTCTGCCGCAGGCGCTGCCTGTGCTGCCGGATGCAGCTGTGCCAGCTGCGTGTGCAGGGCGCTGTTTTCGCGGCGCAGGGCCTCATTGGCGGCTTCCAGCTTGCCCAATTCCGCGGAGTTCTGAAAATGAGTGAGAAAACAGAACAGCGGGCTGTCAAGCGAAGCATGGGGTGCGGCTCCTGGATCCGCAAACACCTTCTTGCAAAGCTGCAGTACAGAAGGGGCAGGCACGTGCACAGCTGGGGCAGAGGCCCAAAGAATATGATTGTGTTTCCAGTTCCCGCTTTTCACGGGTACCTGTCCATGGAGACCACTGCACCGCGGGCCCCTTCCACCATTGACACATCCCCCACCCAAAGACGTTCACCAGACACAGCCAACCACACCAACCCACCTGCTCAGCCTGGGTCTCCAAGTCCGCCTCCAGCCTCACCACCTTGGCCTCCACCTGACACACGTGACTCTCCAGCGTCAGGCGGGCAAACTCCGTGTCCTGCAGCTTGGAGGTAGCGTCTGCAAGGCCAGAGAGCGAAAGAAAGACACTTCATGGGATTGTAAGAACGTAAGCTTGCAGTTTGGGGCACCTGCTATGGATGCATTTTAGCAGATGCATCAAGCTCGGGACGGGTGAAGAGCGGCCAGCCCTCAGTCAAGTGAGGGCCACGGCTGGAGACGACTGGACTGCCACGCACAATAAGCACACTCCTGCAGTACCTGTCAGCCTGCGGTCCTTCTCTGCAAGGTCGGCCTCCTTCTGGCTCAGCTGCTGGCGGAGAGCGGCGATGAGGGCTTGCAGCTCCTGCACAGCAGGCGCATCAGTAACAAAGGGCTGATGACATGCTTATTCTTCCTCCTCACTTGCTGTTGCACCATCTGCCAGCTTGCTTCCCTCGCCCCTCAATCTACTCGCAAAGCGGCCCAGGGGATAGTACTGGCACCTGGCCAGGGAGAGTGGTGGCTCTACACTATCAGAAATAGGGCCAGTCAAACAACCTGGTGATGTTCTTTCAAGACAAACTTAGCCAGAAAAAGCTCTCACCTGGAGCTCCTTAATGGCGTCATGAGTTGTGGTGGCCTCGGGCCGGCCAAATACCTGCAGTAAGTCAACCTTGTACATGCAATCAACGTGCCTCGGCAACAAACACGGCAGCCCGAGCGTAGGGACATGACAAGGTCACGCACCTGATTCACAAAGCGCCATCCCAGCAGCGTTCCAACGAGGAACTTGAAGTCCAACATCCATGCGAACCCTCGAACAAGCCAAGCGCCCAAGTCTGCCATAGCCTGCCGGCAGTGCGGACGAAACACCTTGCCAAGTGCCCCTGCGCGCCAAAAACAATAAGTCTTACTCAACGGCAGCTGGCTTGGACGCCCACCTAACAGCTACTTCGCAAGAGTCTTGCGGTGCAGTCGCAGCCCATGTGCACTGTTGCTGGCCAGCCATGACAGCCACTAACATGTTGGTGCATGTCGACATGCACAGTATATCCCCGCCCACTGTCGTGCCTACCTACTGACTGGCCAAAGACACTAGCCCATATGCTGCTGGCTATTTGGTCACCCGATCTTGAACTCTCAACCCCTCACCTCAAAAAACCGAAGACCTCAGACCCCACCTTCCACCCGCACTATCTAAGCCACAAAAGGCATGTAAAGTCAAGTGGCTGCGCTTCAAGCCGACCACGAGAGGCAATGCGCTAGCCCAGGCTCAGATTAGATGCCCGCCTGCGTATGATCACGCTGCGCCAGTGCGAGAACCAGCCACTGATAGTTAGCTCGGCATCAACCTCGGCATCAGGAGCGGCAGACAAGCTTAGTTGATTTATAGTCATTGTCCAAGGTCTGTAACCTTGCACAAACAGCGGGAACGGTGTCGTCCTGCCAGGAGTACTGCCTGTTCATCCGACACCTGGAGGCACTGTCCAATTATTCAGGTCCTTTGAAGGCCGTGTACAGCCACCGTTGTAAAATGCAGGCCCAACTGAGCGCACGAGGGCTCGCAGTTGTGGCCCCCAGGTCTCATCTGCGACAGGCCGGGGCCTTCACCAGCAGCAAAGCAGCGCCTCGCATCAGCAGTAGACGGTTGCAAGTTGCGGCGCAGGCAGTGGAAGGTGAACTGCCTTGCCGGCTTCATGGCCAGGTGCCTGACACCATGCGGACGGCCTGCTAACTGAGTGCTATTGCGTTTTGCAGTTCCTGTGGAGACTGCCAGCAGCGCAGCACAGCCCTCATATGCCGGAGCTGCAGACACCTATGCGGTGGTGGAGCTTGGGGGCCACCAACTGATTGTGGAGGAGGGCCGCTGGTACACTGTGAACCGGCTAGAGGTGCGCGGGAGGGTTGGGGATTGTTGGAGGCGCGGTAGGCTGTTGCAGGCTTGAAAAGCAGGTGCACTAACGTCCCTGACACCAGTGGTTGGAGTCCTGTGGCTGCTGTGGCACCTATTTGTGGAACCTATTCGCCTCTGCAACAGACTTGGGCCCTTGGTGTCGGAAGGGCTCCTCTCCCTGTTAAGGTTGGTTGCGCAGCGGGGGACGAAGCGGTTGAGCTGACTACGCACCCTGCTGACCCCACCCGTTGGCAGGCGGAGCCTGGCAGCAAGATTCAGCTGGGGCGGGTTCTGGCACTCAAGCACGATGGCAAGTTCACTGTTGGCAAGCCCTACATGGAGGGAGTTCGAGTGGAGGCGGAGATTCTGGAGGAGCTGAAGGGGCCCAAGGTGGGTTGATGGGGACCCTTTCAACTTCCTATAGCAGAAGCGTAGCAGCCTGGGTAGGGACTTTGTCAAGGCTCGACGATTGGCGTATCGTAAGTTGGCGCCTGCGGGGCCAGCCCACAAACAGGGCCAGAAGTTCGCGACATGCTGGGCTTGTGGTCAGGGCTGTGAGGAGCATGGCCTTTTGTAGCATGCACTGGCTGAGCAGTGCGCGATGGATGTGTTTTGTTTTCTGTCGGCTCGCCCTGAGTTCGAATTGTTGTGCGATTGAATCATACTTGGGGGTGGCTATCCTTCTGCAGTGGCCCTGGCGTGCCAGCCCACTAGGGTTTGCGTGTGCGGACTACGCCCACAGCGGAGTATATGGCTACTGCCAATGGCTGCAGGTCATTGTTTTCAAGATGAAGCCTAAGAAGCATTATCGTCGTACTAATGGCCATCGACAGCCTCTCTCGAAGATCCTGGTGAGATCCCTTCGCCACTGGACTGCATATGACATTAGCCTCACATTTGGCGGTAGGACTAGACTAGACTACTGGCGGCATTTGTGGGGCAGGCAGCATCGGTGCCACAACCCTGGATTGGGGTGCATCTGAAGGCCTGCTTAACCAAAAACTTAGCTTTCACTTTGACTCGCAGGTCACCAAGATCAGCCAGTGACAGCGGCTATAACCCTGGGATTGTCCCGTGGTGCCCGACACCATTTGGCCGTGCCATGGGTGACGTGAAATCGGCAAAAGATGGCTTGTCCATGTTCTCTCTTGGCCTCTGGTGTAGACGCAGCACTCGCACATCTTCCATTACGTCCACTGTGCACTTGGTAGAAGTGGTATTGCATTGCCAATGAGGCTCGCCATGTTGTGGAGCTATTTCCACAGTTACTCTGTAGTGGAGGGTGTAGAATGCAAGGTTATGCTCGGCATCAAGTGAAGAAACTAGTCTGAAAGTAACCCACAGGAGCGGACGCTGCCAATCACTTGTGATGATGTTGATGGGCAAGTTCCGGACATTGCCCACAAGGGCCCTGATCAGTGACCACAAGGGAAGGTGCCACACTCTTACTGCCCCAGTGCAACATAGTGAGACACAAGCAAGACTCAGGCACAGTCTGCATTCAGCCCTGTCAGTCCAGCTCAACTCTCACTCCCGGTTCGCATTACCTGCCACCCATAATAATGCTAATAGCGAGGCTCAGGGAAGATTCACGCTCATTCTGCCTCCAGTCATGTTGATACAGCCCAGCTCTCACTCCCTGTCCGCACTACCTGCCACCCATACTAATTGCAGTGGTGAGGGCACTGACTGCGTACCATTCCCCATGCAAGTTGCACAATGTGCACTGCTTATCAGCCACGCCTCGAGCAGTACGCTGGGTGTACAGCCTCTCCCGACTCGAGCAGCCGGAGTTTGCAATGGGATTCCTGGCCATATCACTGTTTTGATGGTGCTCCACCCACATGCCAAGCCTCCAGTGGTGCCTGCTGTTGGTGCTCCACTGTTAGCTTGCCCATGTTCGTTTACACTCCTCTCACAACACATCTCCAAAGGGGGCTATCCCCAACCCACACCTATATGATGGCTTACCGACTCGCAGCAGCCCATACTCGCAGACCTGCTAGGCATGACATCTTTACCTAGCCAATATGTCAGTCTGAGGCTGGACGCCGGCTGCGCCAGGCTTGCAGAGGCAACCGTTCCAACCGGGGCAGGACTCGCTGCAGCCAAAACAGCATACACACCCCAGCCACCATTGCCATAGCTGACAGGTGGTAGAAGCCATCCTGCACCAGCACGCAAGTCCCTCCTGCCTTTGTACAAGCGTTGTGTTGGGCACCCACAGAGCCGCCCTGGCAACATGCCTCATTCGCGCCAGCTGGCAGCTGCCATGCTGTGCTCCCCGCGACAGGGCGGCACTCCCGAACTGTCATCCAGTCCATGGCTGCAGCAGGGGACCCAGCAAAGGGGGCCACACTTGAAAAGAAAGAATGTAGGACCGCACTGCGTACCGTGAACGCTGTTGCGCACGAGGCACATAGTGTGCCGTGCTATATCTTCCCAGACAATCAGGGGCTCTGATTGTACGTTGAAAGCTCACGGTGCACCAAAAGCCTGGCATTCCTCGAATGCACGCTGTAAGCACCAGCCCCGCCAGCAGCTCCAGTCTTCAGAAAGCAGCACGTAATGCACGTCAACCCACCAGCAAAGATGAAGATCTTGGGCAGCGTAAAGCCCAGGTTGGCAATGGTGTTCAGCAGCGTGAGGTAGGCGCCGCCCATGCTAGGGTCGCTAATCCTGCACCAGGCCAAGCAGTGCCGTCAGTACCCAAGAAGGACATCTCACAAGGCACGATGGCAGCCTGGCAGGATGTCCATCACTGCTGCTAAGGTTGTGGTGGGTTTAGCTGGGGTCGTGGCAGCAGCCCTCAATCGAAGATATGGCAACAACAGCACCCAGGTGCTTATGGTGACCGCCTCAACGCATCAAAGGCTGTGCTCTCGGGAGCACAAGGTGGGGCCCTGCACAGCCGGCCTCTGTGCAGGCACCACCCCTTGCTGCCTCAGCAACCTCGCGTTCCACCACAACAGACACCCGCCTGTTGTAGAAGGACCCCAGCGCCGTGAACATGAGCGTGGATGTGAAGCTGGTCGCCACGCCGACGGCTGCTACTGCAGCGAAGGCGGCAGGGGCGTCACTGACCAAGGCCGCCCCGTGCGGGAAGTGGTAGACGGCGAGCGTACTGCAGCAGGAGAACGCACAAGGGGTCCAGGTGAGGCGTGTGGGTTGAGAGCAGTGCAAGGGGTTGGCGGTGTCAAGGGCTGTCAATATCAGCATGCTCCAAAGATTGTAAGACACATGCAGGCCGCAGAAGACGTAAGGAGACGTAGCAGGCGGCTAGGTCCCCTCACACCGCTGCTTCAATGACATAATCTTTATCAGCAGCAGGCATAGGTAGAATGTCCAGGCCGAGCCTTCCCCACACGTTGTCAGCGCTCCGCATGCCCTCCCACCACAACTGGAGAGCCATGGCCCCCAGCTGCATTACACCCACCTAAGTGCTGCAAGTGCCAGCCGCATGCGGTAGCCTATGAGCCAGGGTGTGAAGGGGTGGGGGCTGGTGGCCCACCGCCCAGCCACCACCGCCGATATAAGCTCGGTGGGGAAGGTGATCAGCACCTGAGGAGCACAAGGGAGGCCACATACAGAGCTTGCTGCTTTCAAGAGTTATCGTTAAGAAGCATCAGCAAATCTGTGGTACACAATGGGCATGCACTTGACAGAGGTAGAGGATAGCCGCAGATGGGGGAGGGAACACAGATGATCACCAAGCCAGGGAACACAGATGATCACCAAGCCGACCAAGAAGCTCCTCCGGCGTACATCGCCCGCCCTTCCCGGAATATCAACGCCATGAAACTTTCAGTGCCTCAAACAGCGCTATCAATTTCCCAGGCAGCCCACAAGTGTGCTAACATGACATCAGCGGCAGCAGCACATTGGGAGATTTGCTGCCGACGCCTCACCAGACCCCCCCTGCCATAATAGGGGCCGACTGGTTGCCCAGTGCCCAAGCTGCAGGGCAAGGCCAGCGCACACTCACCAGCCCCGCCAGCGCCTCCTTGGTCGCTCCCTTTTCCAGCAGCTTGAGAGGGGCGGCAGCCTCCGCGGGCAGCATGCCCAGCCGGCAAATGACCAGCACAGCAGCCATAGCGCGCACCGCAGGCAAGCGGACCACCCGCCTGGAAGGCAGCAAGCTTAGCAACAATGGCCACCTCGTATGGCCAGAGCAGCTTAACTGCCCCCATTGGGCTCCACGTGGGATGACTGCACGCCCTGGCAGGCAAGACCGTCCACACAGCTGTCCTGACCCAAGTCACTATCACCATACATGGTCACAGCCACTTGCCACTGGTCGCTCTGGCCCTTCCCACTTTTTGTTGCAAGCCCAAGATGAAGCCGCATGGTGCCACCAGCGGGCCTCACCAGAGCTGCAGATAGGACTCCCGCAAGGGCAGCACAGCTTCCCCAGGCTCGTAGCCTTCATGCTGCTGCTCTTTGCCATTGCTGCCAGCAGCACTGCTGCCCACCCGAGGGCTGCCCCTGGCGGATCCATTGCTGCCGGTGTGCACAGGTACTGCGGGGGTCGCCTTTGCAGCCGACAACGCTCCAACGCCTCGTTCAGAGCCGTTGGCCTTCACGGGGGCTGCCTCACGCTTGAAGAGAGCGAGCAGGAGGGTGAACGTCAGATACACCCAGCCCCAGAAACGCAGGTAGCCGGACAAGGTGAGGATGCCTGCAGAAGCAGGGGGGGGCCATGCCTCTGTCATGGTCAGTCTGAGCCGCCCTTTGGCAAGAATCACGCTAGGCCAGGCCAGTGCTATACAGGGTAAGGCTTGGCGCGTTGCACTTTCATAACCGTCATAACCCATGCAGCTGTGCTTTGCCATACCGTCAAGCACTGTGGTAAAACACTTCTGCAACCCCTTCGCTCGGGTGGGATCACCACATAGTCGATGTTGACATCTAACATACCCCTGTTGTTTACTGACATTGCATCATGCCGACGCACTAGCATGCCACACCCTCAGGGAAGAATGGAAAGGGTGGAGAAAAATACATGAAACTGCACATGAGTTACACGTAAGAATAGCAGCTGCCAGCCCTATACTCGCTTCCAGGACAGCTGCAGGCTCACCCTTCTCATGTGGCACACCGCTGCGCAGGTACTTGTTGCAGAAGTCAGGGTCTGACAAGGCCAGAAAGATGGTGAAAGACGTGAAGTAGCCCGTGTTCATGCCCACCGTCTGGCACGTTGACGCATACCTGCGTTGGGTGAATTGGGTAGCACAACAAGTACGGCTAAATTTGACCTTCCTACGGGGTAACCAAGGCTCCCAGCTGGTACTTATCGGGGGTCTCAGGAGAAGTAGAACTCCTTACCCAACTTGTTCTGCCAGACCATGCCAACACATAGCGACAAACCACACGGTTTATAAGATCCCCAGCAACAGAGCGACAGCGACCGTAAAAATAGCAGCAGGGAAGGTGCAGGCAGTTGTGCTGCACACTAGGCAGAATGCGTGTGGTTAGTTATGTGGCTAGATCTGAACTACACCATGACAGTAAGACCAGCCTCACCCCAGGTTGTGCTTGGACAGCAGTGTCAGTGCCCAGCCGTCCACGGCTATGTCCTACAGGCACGGCAATACCCATGTTCCAAGCTCGTCATTTCCGTGGAGACTACCCAACGTGGATAAATTCGGTCAAAGTATGGTAATAATAGCAACACTAAGCAGCAATGCCACACCGGAAGCAAGCTACTGGCCCCTGCCACAGACCTACATGCAACTGACTACCATTGCTGTCGACTCCGGCAATACAAGCAAGCATTACGACTGGCACATGCATTGTAACCTAGCTTCGGCTTGCCTGCGTGGCAGCCAGTAGCACCAGGCAGAAGAAGAGCGCCGTCACAGCCCAGGCGTCACCACTGTCCAAACGTGCCTCCACCCAGCCGCCCCACCCCAGCATCACAACAGCGCTCAAGAACTGCAGAGCAAGTAGAGCAATGCCAGGCAATCAAAAGCTTGGAGAGAAGGCATGCACTGATACTGATGGGCCAAGGATCACCGGGGATGGCGGGCCCTTTATAGCCACTTGACTGCATCAAATGGGGAGTGTCTGCTGATGCAGCGACACGGGCTACACTCTGAGCCTGCATTGGTTGTCGCACTTGCAGCAACCAACAACCTTGCGCAACCCCAGGGAAAGTCAGAGGCCGGCCACCCACCTGCAGCGGCACTATCCACGACTTCCGCCGGCCCAGCCTAGACGAGTAGACAGAGTCCACAATGGGGCTCCACAGCAGCTTGAAAGAGTAGGGGTAGGATGCCAATGAGAAGATACCGATCTGGGTGTAAGACACCCTGGACTGCATGAGAAACGGCCTGCAACAAAGTGCGGACAAAAACGCCTTGTGCTTAAGCAGGCTTGCCTGGGGTACCAAGGAGGCATTCAGAACTGCCATCTTGACCTGCTCAACTAAACAACCCAACACTGCAGACATCAGGTTATCTTATTCCATTTGACTATCTCCAAAAGTCCCTGGCACTTACATGCTGCCCATGGACAGCCCAAGCGGCACTCCTTGTATCATGTAGAGCAGCACCAGCAGTGCAACGCTGCGCCACTCCTCTCGCAAGGTAGGCCGCTGCAAAGCAGCAGTACAACAGGTCTAGCTCACAGTAGCAAGGCCAGCCCTTGCTCTGAGGTTCTCGCTGAGTTGGCACAGAACCTCTGTAAACACTTTGGCAGGACTAGCAACACCTCAGGGCTGCTTATCCATCTTGCCTTTGGCCCCTCATCCTGGTCCTGCCCAGGCTGCTGCCGCCGCAAGGCGTCCCCTTCCTCTTGAGCAAGTAACTCAGTGCTGAATTTGCGCCTCTGCTTGAGGGACACCATGACTCTTCCCCTCAACATGCCAGTGCAACGTGTACACTGATCAGAGGTGGCTGGCTATGAAATTGTCCTCGGTGAAGGGACCTCCATGTTGTACGGACGTTGGCTTGATGCATTGTGGCCGGGCGCAGGGAACATGGTTGAAGTCGTCTCGGCGCGCCTAGGCAAAGCCCGCCACTAACACAAGGTTGCCACCTTGCAAAGATATTGCCACAGTCACTGCTATTTGGTTTATCGCTGTTGTCCATCGTCTCGAGGCGAAGGGTAGTGGCCTTCAGCCCGGCGTTCATGTTGTTTCTCACATGAGCGCCTCGGCGTTAGCAGCAGCCAGTGCAGCTGCTGCTGTGTACTATTTTGCAAAGGGATGCAAGGCCCTAGACGAAGATGCGCCAGTGTGGGAGACACACCGTAACATGGATCGAGCGCCCCAGACCTGGGCTGAAAACCTCTTCTTCTTTGCAGAGGGCCTGAGGCAAGTGCACGGTTGGAGCATGCAGGAGCCTTTTTGCACACCTAGGCTTCAAGCCTGTAGTTACCGAGATACCTTGCAGCCTGCGCACGGGGACAGCAGATCTGGCCGCCTAGCGGTGGTCCCCGGCAAGGAGGGCTGTGCGCTTACAGCGCACACCAGGCCACTCCTACTCTCCCGGCGAGCGGAGCTGTGCACTGTGTGAGCGCATGGGCTGTCTTGGTACAGGTACACGTATGGGGAGACGCTGGGGCGCTGGCGCACGGCAGACCTGCTGATCGGCCTGGCATACCTCTCTCGCAAGGAGGCCCAGGAGCATCCAGCAGCAGACATAGCCCGGCAGGCGCGGCCGCTGGGCGAGGGCATGAGCTTGGAGCAGCTTGAGGAGTCCATGGTGAGTTTCAACAAGGCTGGGGGCGTAGCAGCGATAGCAGAGCAGCAGCAACCATTGCCCATTTGGTACATATCCCTTGCTTGTGTCGGCGTGGCATTGTCCCCGGTATTCTTCACGCAGCACACGGTGGGCTATGGCAGCATTGAAAGTGTCACTATGAAACAGGGGTCCGCACTCTGTGCTGATTTTTTTGGCAGGGACACTGGTACCTGGCTAAATGGGCGAAGCCTCATCATGTATAGCTGATGTTACCCACCAGTTGGTAGTGTCGTCTCGAGCTTTGTAAGCTCAGCGCGCTGCCAGACCTTGCTGCAGGCTGAGCTGGAAGTGGTGGAGAGGTTCATGCGGTACTGCTTCGTCATGCGTGAGCGGAAGATGCAGACACAGCGGGACATGTTTGCCAGCCTTGGTATCGGTGCGTGGCCTTGGAGGCTATCCTTGCTGGTGCGTACCGGCATCGCTACCTGGTATAGACATGTGCACATTGCAGCGGCTTTAAAGAGCCTATATAAACCAATGCCTGGGGCTTCAGCATAAGGTGTTGCAGCTAGCCTTCTTGTCGCACAGGTGGCCAAGCCAGCAGCAGCAGCTGGAAGCTATGCTGATGGCAGCGTCACATGCTACATGCGCGGCTGTTGCATCCTGCAGGGCCTGTGGACCTCCTCATGCATGAGATGCGTGCCCAGGTGCTCAAGCCCAGCTTTGTGCTGTTGCGAGACGAGAGGCTGCGGTCCATCGTGCTCAGCATCCGCGGTACACACTCGTTCAAGGACATGTTTACGAGCCTCACGGGTGGGTGGGTGCATGAGGTGAAAGGGTACAAGTGGTCGTGCCTGGTCTTAGAGAGGAGCGTGGCATATTATTGTGTGTTTGCAACGCTTTGCTTGTTCTGTGCAGACCCCACTTTTCTGCAGTCCCCGCAAGTACCACCAGGGTGGTTGCCGGAATCGTGTGTGCTAGGCTACTCCCACCTTGGTTCAAGCCCAACTCGTACAATCTAGCGTCTCTGCACTGCTGCAGGGGCAAGCAAGCCACACCATATGGTAGACTCAAATGGCGTGGTGCTGGGGTACTCGCATTTTGGTATGCTGGCCGCGGCGCGCTGGATCAAGCAGCAGACGCTGGAGCACATGGAGCGCGCGCTGGCTGACAACCCAGGTAGGTGGGCAGGGTGGTCGGGGGTGAGTGACCTGGTCTGGTGAACTTTTTTTGCTGATCAGCCCGCTGAACTACCATGGGTTGTGCTCCATTTGAGGTTGCGCTGGTATGAAGGCTGTGGTAAGGGTTGTGCTGGTGGTGCCCACGGCATGAACACCTGGCCCAGGGTGCACTTGCACCCCAAGTTGGCCGCGGATGCCTGCCTATGGAAACAGTGCCGCTGAGTCTGCCCTCCTTGCAGGCTACTCGCTGCGCATTGTGGGCCACAGCCTGGGCGGCGGCACCGCGGCCCTGCTCACCATGATGCTTCGAGAAAAGGGGGGGCCATTTGCCGGCGCCACCTGCCTGGCGCTGGCCTGCCCCTCCTGCATGACCCTGGAGCTGGCAAGGAGCTGTGGGGACTATGTGACCAGCCTGGTGCATGGGGCGGATGTCATCCCCACGGTGTCGCCAGGCTCGGCGGACCGCCTGCGGGAGGAGGTCACGCGCAGGTGGGTAAGGTAGCATCGTAGGTGGTTGGGAGGTGACTGGCTTGAGGGAGGTGGCGAGGAGGTGTGTTTCATGGATGCTTAGGGGTATTTAGGGATATTTATGTCCTGTGCATGCGATTCCCTTCTGGTGGCATTGTTCCTTCTTCTTTTTGGTGTGCGCCAAGCTTTGAGCGGGAGGGCCTTCCTGGTGCCCCGTCTGACTCAGTTTGTCGCCTTCACCACCGGGCATCCGTGCAGCTCGTGGTCGCTGGAGTTCCGCCGTGACTTGCGCGCTTCCCCCGTCGTGCGTGCTGTGGAGAGCGGGCTGCGCGGCATGAGCTCCGCCACATGGACTGCCACCAGCTGGACCACAGCCAAGGTGGGGGGGGTGGGCTGCCAGAGCATAGTATAGCAGCCGGTGCACCGCACGGGCAAGAAAGGGGCTGGTTGCTGTAATCTGCTCACCCCGAGTGTTGCAAGGCGTACATGGTGCAAGCCGGGGGGCGGGGCTGGGATGCTTTGGTGGGGGCGGGGCTGGGATGCCTTGGTGGGGTGTATCTGTGCACTGCGCCTCCCTCTTCAAGCCTTCACCATTAGGACAGGGAGTCCATGCCCTTGTTGCTTTCAGCCGCTGGCTGCAACAGTAGTGAGGTTGTATTGTGGGACTTACCAGGGTTCGGTTGTGCCCCGCTGCCCGCAGCTGTCGGCATGCTACCCCCGGCGCCGCGTCCTCGGCGGCCGCACCCTCAAGCGCCGTAATAGCGATGACTGGACAGGGCGGGAAGACTACGGCGTGGCCAGTGCAGCAGATGAAGCGCAGGCCATCCTCTTGGAGGCGCAGCAACAAGAGCAGCGGCAGGGGACCGTGGCCACCGGCAGCCCCGGCGCCAGCAGCAATGCCACCGTGGCAGCCATGTACAGCGCAACCAGCGTGTCAGTGCTGGGCATGTTGGAGAGCCCGGGCGCTGGCAGCGCACAGCAGCAGCAAGCGCAGCGGGTGCCCGCTGGGCTGGCCGGCAGCAGCCTTGCCTTGAGCCACCACTCCGAGGGGGGCGCCACTGGTGTGCGAAGGGGCGCCATCTGGGGCCGGCGGCTTGCAGGGTGGGGTCAGCGGGTGGGGGCGCTCACCGGCAGGGGTGCGTCAGCGCTAGGGAGTGGCTCAGCTGCCGCCGTGCGCGGCACAGGAGGCCTGCTGTCGCGCGTGTGGAGCCAGGTGGGCGATGCTTTAGCAGTAACTCCTGAGGCTAGGGATGGCTGCAGTGGTGCTGGGTCGCTTGTGTCGGAGCGCCAGGCCTGGACCACGGCAGAGCACAAGTGCCGTGGCAGTCAAGCTGCTGAGGCCTGCGCGTCCCCGAGTTCTGAGGTCGTGGTGGAGTGCAGGGCCAGTGCGGTTATGCTGCTTTACATGTCGCCCTAACCCCCCGCAGTCTTGCCGGCTTCCTGAGACCCCACGTGGCAGTGGCGGCGATCCTGGTGCCACTGACACGAGCGGGGCTGGCCCAGCTGATGCAAATGAGCTGCCCTCGTCGCCCCCCAGCCGGCCGAGCATGGAGCACGAGGGGCTGGGACGGGCAGAGGAGGAGGTGGAGGATGCCATGGAGGCAGCGGACAGGTGGGAGCACCGGGCAGTGACTGACTGGCTGTGCTTGCAAGTGGTCGTATGGACGGGGGGTCGAGCTGTTTGGTTGGGAAGTCGTGCTTGCCCTTTTCCGGCTTGGCGGATCGGGGGATTCCGGCAGCTAGGCTTGGTGGCTTCCCTCTTCCCTGCTGTATCGGGGACTCATCGATGTTTGGGGTTGGGTAGTTACTAGCATACCTTGAGTGGCTCGATCGTTTGCTTCATTGCGATGATGCATGCTCTCTGCCCATTGACATTGGTAGCCCCGCTCCTTACCTCCTTTGTGCACTGCTGTGTTGGGCACGCTTTTACTAAGATCCTGCCGCCCTCTGGCTCCCCTTAGCTGCACTTTCTGTTGCTGTACTTTTCTGCTTTCCATTGCAGCATTGCTGCATCTGCCTGCAAGCTGACCCTTCTGCATCGTTGGGGAGGTTGATTGCGGCCTTCCTCGTGCGAGCTCCTACAAGGATAACCAATACCCTGCTGCAGTGCTGCGCTGGCACGTGAGCTCACGCTGCGCATGAGCGAGGTTGAGGCGGCGGTGGAAGATGCGGAGCAGGAAGAGGCACGGGAAGGAGAGGACTCGGCAGGTATGTGCCTGTGGGACGCGTGTGCATTGGTGAAGAGATGAAGATGGGCAACTGTGGCTCTGTGGCTCTGTGGCCATGTCGTTTGCAAAGCTCTGTAGCTCTGCGAGGTTGGATATTGGCTCTCTTCCTAGGTTTTAGAGGAAGCATGCGCAGCAAGGGGGTGATCAGTGGGTGGGCGTGTATTTAAAGGGAGGGGGCCAACTGGGGTTGGAGCAGCAGGTTTGCTAGAGATCAAGAGCTCTGGACTTCTGGATAGTTTCTGCTATGAATAGTGCTCTAGGCACGATGCACTGCCAGCCGACAGGGGATTCTGGACGACTGGAGCGCTTGCACTACTTGGCCCGTGCGTTCTATTTGACTGGGTTTTAGCTGACGTGTGGGCCTGTGAACTGTTACACCCGGGCAACCGAGAGCTGTCTCCTCCTGGGTTGTAGCGGGACTGCAAGGATCAATATAAATTGTGGAATCCGGCCCAGTGTGGGGCGACTGGGTGTTTGGCTGCTGTTTAAGCCTTTCAGTCAACCTGTGTTGCCACATTGCAGTGCCTGCCGTCATCCGGCCAGGCAGCTACGGCGCTACCTCGCCCTCTCACCGCCACTCCCCTGCTCGTGACCCGCAGTGGCGGCGCAAGATGTACCCCGCAGGTAAACCGGTGCCTTCCAGCGCTGCACCTTGCCAAATCACTTTCTTGCCTTGCAAGCGTGCCCCATCACGTCTGTGCAAACATGGGCCAACCAGTGCTGTCGGTGACTTGGACCTCTGCGCACCCTACATCAAGATTTATTATTGTGGCTGCCTCCTGTCGATGGCGGCTGCGACTTGGCTTTTGCAGGCCGTATCTTGCACCTGGTGCCCGCATGCTTGCTTGAGGTCCAGCAAGGCGACGAGGACGGCCGCAACACAGCACCAGCCATCAACAGCCAGCGGGATTGCGATGAGTGCAGCAGCGACCAGGTTGACTGTGTGGAAGGTGGCACCAGCTCCTTCCCCGGCTCACCTCTGTGGGATGGCCCTGAGTGTCCGGCTGCCTCATCAGACCAGCCTTCTGGCAAGCGCCAGCAGCAAGGCCGGCAGCAGTGGGTTCCCGGGCACAGCAGCCCACCTGCAGCCACTGCAGCTGTCCATTGGGAGAGGAGGGATGCTCAGCGGACCAGTCGGCCGCTGGTCACAGACCTGGGCCTGCAGGATCCCCTGGATGTCCCGCCCCCAAGCCAGCTTGACCCAAGCAGCGGTGGGGGAGCAAGTCCAGCAAGGGAGGAGCCGTCTGCGGCAGCATCACCTACCAGGCGTACTGCGGTGGCTGCAGGGCCGTCACGGCGGTCTCTCGATGGCGCATGCCCAGACGATGGGGTCTGGGTGGGCAGCGCAGGTGCGCAGGCCAACTCGGATGCGGGCGAGAGCGAGGCCGCGGCGGAGCCAGCCGCCAGCGGAGGGTATGCCCTGCTGGACTGGGTTCCCCAGGAGGCGTACGGGCGCATCAAGCTGTGCCGGCGCATGCTGGCTGACCACTTCATACCCACCTACCTAGCGGCCATGGAGAGCGCGCAGCGGCGGCTGCAGCGCCAGCGGGCGGCGCTCCTGGCAGAGCAGCAGCAGGAGGAGGAGAAGGGAAATGACAGCAGTGAGGATGTAGTAGGTGGGGATGCAGCTGTAAGCATGGAGCTGTAGGGAAACGACTGTTTAGGACAGCTTGTAGCCAGGGCTGCCGCGATCTGGAGTTTTTGTGTACAAGAATTTGATGTTACTGGCAGGGCGCCTTGTCAAGTAGCCTGTTTGTGTCCCATTTGGTTGAGAGTACGATCATGCTTTCATAGGAGATTCCGGTAACTGTAGAGGTACCCGCTCTTCTTTTGGAGGCTGGGCATAACACTAGAAAGGCGCCGACTGCACCTGGACACCAGCTGCAACCTCCACAGGACTTATCGGCTTTCCTAGGCATGACTCTAAATTTTGATCTAGCCGGCTCCAGTGCCTTCACAGCGTCTGAGTGCCCAGTCGACTTAGGGTGTTTTAGAGCTGTGCGGCTTTGCTAGCTAGAAGTTGTACCCTACAACCCGAATAATGCAGTGTATCACTTGCCCCATGTAGCCCGAGCGCTTCGCGTTGGAAGAGTAAAGTGAAGGGATGCATCAGTGTACCAGCAAGGACAGAAAACAACGCATGACCACGTTCCCATTCTTGCCAATTTGCCTCATCTGACTGACTATACTGCGGGCCCCCTGCTGTTTCCAGCATGCAAAAGCTGCAGACGTAATGTGATCCGCAGCTTCTTTGTGTAAAATGTCATCAGCGTTGCAAGTGCTTCTGAGCCACATCTGCAGTTGGGTTACAAACCTCTCACGCAGCAGCTGTGGCAGGGCTTCGCATACCCCATGTCGCTGGCAGGGAGTTGTCCTTGCAAATGCATTTTCCTTCAATAACTGCTAAGCCGAGTGCTGCTGCACTCGAGGGCGCTTGGGCAGCACGGCACCCCCAAGCTACCTCATGGGCTGCTGACCCCCGCCCCCTCCGGCACAAGAGCCACCCGATTCCTTGCGTAGTCAAGCACCATGCGGCATTGTGACAGAAGGTCACCACAGATGATGCCGGCGGTGTACAGACTCAACTCAATGCTGCCGCCGGCGCCTTCAGACTCTGCTAGCAGCGCCCGAGCCCCCTCAAAGCGGACTCCGCCAACTTCCACCCACCCCAAGGTGCTGCTGGTGACACGCACCCGCCCGGCCTCATCCCCGCCTACTCCCTGCAGCGGCATCGGCAGCACAAAGAGTAGCGGTCAAGCTGCTGCTAGGTTGTGTCTGGTCGGCGGCATAGTCACTGACCCCAGGGCAACACCGCCCCAAAAGATGCCAGCACACTTCGGCCTTTGCAGGCAGCGGGTCAGCAGCACCGGGCAGGCTGGCAAGCATGAAGGATTATTGCACTCCAAATGTGACACCCTCCCAAATGAACCTTCACCCACCCTGATGTAGCGCTGGTGCCTGCTTGCCGGCTTGCCCAAGTCGAAATCTGCGGCTGCCCTTGCATTAACCATCAGGTCGACGCCACCCGCACCTACGTACAGCTGGCCGCTTTGTCAGCTCTGCATGTTCATTTTATGCGAGACATGCCCAGGCACATGGGCTGGCACCCCCAGTCCACCTTACAATTGCCAATATGACAAGCTAAGGGCTGGTCAACCTGGCCCACAGACAAGCACCGAGTCATACCAAGGAGAAGCAACTTATTGACAGTCCCAGCAGCAAGGAGCACGCACCTGAGTCCAGCATGAAGAAGGAGGAGGTGGGGTCCAAGCCTGGCGCGGCTCCAGGTGTGTACCGCACCTCAACGTGAGGCAGGTTGGCAATCATGATTACCGGCACCCAAGGGAGGGACTCCAGGGCTCTTCTTGACAACAACCTGCCCACACTGCCAAAGCTGCTGCGGCCGGTCCCTGGTGCGACCGCCGTCACCCCAACTTCTTGAGCTGGGCTGGGGGGCCCTGGTGTGCGAGATGGGGAGGCGTGCGTGCTGCTGCTGCAGCTACTGCTGCTGCTGGGGTAGTTGCTTGTCGATCTGCCACCAACCTTGCTACTACACTGGCCAGCAGCTGCCCTGCAATAGCCTGCAATGCCACCACTAGTAACAGAGCCTGCCAGCGGCGTTTCCAACTTGTCGCCGAGCTCAGGGCTGTGCAGGTAGATGCAGTACTGTACCGCCCCTGCATCACTGCTGCTGTGGCCTTTTGGCTTTCTCTGTTTTCTCGTAGCCAGGGAGGCTGCAAAAGCTGCCGCTGAGGTGACGATGCTAGAGTCCGCTGCCATAGTTAGTGGCTGGGCAGGAGGCCGGCTCGGGCGGGGTGGGATGTCAACAATGGCGCGACGGAAGACTTCATACCTGTCAGCGCAAGCCGGCCAGGGGACAGGCAGGTCAGCAAATCGCCCTACGATCACGGACATATCAAATGCCTAATTGAAGGTACCATGCACCTTTGCCCAACACGTCCTGCTTGAAATGAGGGCCACACCAACTGCATATGGAATATGCACAGAAGGTAACTACAATCCACACAAGGAAGCCCTTCAGCCCGCGCTACCCTCCCACACTCACCCTATGATGCCAATGACAGGCCCAGGCGCTCCACGTACCAGCCCGGCGCAGGACATCTCCATAAACAAAGGGCGGTCCATCACTAGGGGGCCAAGTTGGAAGTTGTCGCCACGCCTGCACGTAGGAACATGAGGATGCCCTTGGGCTGGCTGCAGCTCTCACTTGCAGTTCCTGGCCGCTACACCCATGCATGACTCATTACCCCCAGGAAAATAACCGCGCCTCGCCTTGCAGCTTCCCTATACCCCTACAAGCTGCCTGCGCTACCCAGTAAGGTGTCATCTTGTCAGCTTTGGCTGCAGATGTAGGCGACTCATGCCCACCTGAAGTTGCTACGAACTTTGCCAGTCATGCCTGTGACATGCAGCTCGCCAAAAGGTCGCAGCCCCAGCTGGTCGGCAGCAGCCGGATCAATCACAAACCCACTAGCGCCTGCACCCAGTCAGCCCCAATCCGATTGCAGTCACAAACAGCTTCTCTGAGAGCTATGGCAGCTTTTCTTGCACCACAAACGAGCCCAGCAGCTATCAAATCAGTGACATGGTGCCGCGGTGTATGCCCTGTAGTTGTAGGTCCAGTGCTACAAACACCATTGCGCTGTCCAGCAGCGAATGAATGAGTAGCAGGGTTATGTGCCAGGGTGCAACAAGCTTACAAGCAATACATGTATGTAAGTCGTGCCAACTGCCGCTATGCGTGCATGCCAAAAGGCAGCAAAGCACAACCCACCTGTGTCCAGCATCATGAAGCCCGCCTGCTGCCCATTGATGGTCGGCCGCACAGCAATGTGGCCACTGGGGCAGAACCAGGCAGGGGTGGCTGCCGGGACACCTGATAGGAAACGGGCGTCGGCCGGGACGAGTGGAGGCTGGGGCATGCTGCGAGGGCTCATCCGAAAATCAAACAGCAGGTACATGCGTTAGATTTAGGGACAAGAGAGCAGATACATAACGTGCGTGACACGAAGCAGCTCTAAGAGCAAGTCAAGAATCAAGCAATGTCAATGGAAACTTCGGTACCTGGACAAATGTAACCCCAAACCCCTGCGACTTATGGCCACCATGTGAGCCCATGTCCTGTGATGATGCAGACAGTGCTACGCCAGCATGTATCATATCACACACATGTAGCTGCTGGCAAGGAGGGTGTCTGCACAGCCCTTGGCCATGTCTGCTGGGGACAGTGCAGTCAAGGTGTCCACAAGATATGCATGCAGCCCCCCACATCCTGAGTTGTGGAGGGTTCTGGCTGGGAAGCTCGGCCTGCATGCACCAAAACGATATAATCCAGTGACAATGGACTGCCAGGGGGTGCTGCAGTTAGACACCCCATCATAAAGACATCCACCCCAGATGGAAGGGCTGCAGTTCAGTTAAGCGTCATGCAAGAGTTCCCCGCATCTTTAAGGACAATAGCTGCCACGCACCCATCTGGCCAGTCTCTCCAGTCCTCAAAGGCCCAGGTTTCATTGTCAGTGCAGATATGACTCGCCATGCTGAGTGGGCGCCAGCTGTTCCCACACACTTCCACATGAGCCACAATCTGCAGCAAAGACCCACACACCTCCAGAATTTGAGTGCATAGATATGTCTGAAACGCTGCTAGATAGTCTCGCATTAATTAATGAATTACAGCACTTGAAGCAGCCAGTGTTTGCTTCAAGTATGCACAGTAAGCTGATGCTCGCGCAGTTACCATTTACCAAGGATCCTATGCTGAATCCGAGTGTCACCTTGCCGCCCCTCAATCTGACTGCAAGAACCACTCCGACGTGCTGGCCGGCTGCTGCAGCTGACGTAACTCTGCCATCGTCCTCAGCAGCGTGGGAATCCCCCTGAAGCAACTGATCTGTGACAACAAAAGTACTGCCGACAAATGCGGGGTTAGGGGGTCCCTGGAGCGCGCTGGCTGCACTGCTCTGGTGATCTGCACCTCCTGTGCTGAGGCCGATATGAAGGAGGCGCTGTCCAGCTGGCAAGGCCCAGGCACCTGTCCGTATAAGCCCCGCCAGGAGAACCGCCTGCAGTTGATAATCGTATAATCTGTCAACAGCATGTTGGACAGAAGGCTAGTCTTAAGGGAATTGTCTTGGGTTCAAACTTCGCTCGCCTGGGCGATATTTGACCAGACATGCCATAACCTCCTGCATGCTGTCGAACAAGTCACGCAAGGCACCCCTCCACATTACCATGCAAGGAGTTCTTCAGGCTCCGGACCTTGCCACTAGCTTGACCCGTACGCACCTCGAAGTCGTCCAGATGAAGCGGCCGGGCGCAGCCACTATCATCCTCTTCCCAGCACAGTGTTCCGCCATCAAAGCCCCAGACATAATTGATGTGTCTGCCCTTGACTTTCTCTACAAAAGCTCCATCACCACATCGCCAGCGCAGCTGCCAAGCTACATTGCAGCCTTGGTGCTTGCCTGCCCTGCAAGGAGCACAGAAGGGGTTTGTTTGTAACCTAGTTGACCTAGGTATCATTTCCTGCTGCTTCCTAGACGTGTGCCGGGCACCAACCTCTCAACCTAAGGTTTCAGTGCACCATAACGGTGCAAGAAGCAACGACCAAGTGACTTCCCTGCTATGACAGCACCGCGCGTGGCAGTGGCAGGGTTGATACGCCCATCTTTGGAAGGCTCACCCCTTCACTACCACCTCTAGTTGTTCGTTCAGTTTGCAGTGTTCGTGCACCGAAGCAAGGAAGAGCAGCGACGGACGGTCACACGTGCCATCGCAGTAGGCCACATCAGTGTCCTTCAAGTGAGCCCTGGCAGAAAAAGCAGGCCTCCGCGCCAGAGTCAGGCTTGGGATGTGAGGGATGGAAACAGCAGCTCGAGCAAGGGAGCGTGCACCGAATACCAGCTTCATGGTTGCCCATGTCTGACAAGCAGATACCATAAGTTGCAAGCACAAACCCAAATAAACAATATAATGGAACAAATCGGTCCTTTCACGTCATGTAAGGCTAACACCGACCCTGCTAGGCATGCGGTGTGCAGGGCGCAGGCGGGCCGCAAACACGACCAACAGTATCTAAGATGGAAATGCATGTGACAGGAA
>BBXU01000605.1:0-21679 GCA_001598975.1 Parachlorella kessleri | reverse complement strand
AAATCTGTTGTGATGTTACAGTGTAGATCAGTTTAGAATGTAGAAACGGTAGCTGGCATCACTGTCACACAGTTGCTTTTTTCAAGATGAAGGCAGTGTACTTCTCTGAACCACCAGAGCCACTGACAGAGAGACGTGCCACTTCTACCATTGCTGGGAAGCCCAGATCAGAATGAAGCCGTTCCCCCTCATCCTGCACTGCCCCACCATTGCCCCTCTCTACAAAGCAGAAGAGCCTGAAATTCGGGCAGGCAACAGCTAGGCGACCGATATGCTCCAAATCCTCCGCTGGGATGCCCTGCCAGAACGAAAAGAACACGCTAGCCCCTGTAGGCATGAATTGTGTGGTGACGTTTTTGATCTCGTCAACCTCGTACCACAGCAGCTTGCTCTCCATCTCATCTGACAAATGGCCGAACTCTACCCTGTACCTCTTGTAGGCGAGGCAGCAAGCTGTGTAGGCCTGCCTTGCCTTGTCCCCGTCAAACTCGACGCCATAAGAGGAATAGCCGAGAGCCTGTGCAAATAAAAGCACCCTGCAGGCGCAGCATGGCGCGCGTCATGGCCAGGCTTCGGAACCGTGGTTGGGATACAACAAACGTTTTCAATCAAGCTACTTACCCCCCAAGGCCTGCCCCAAAGTCGCAGAAGGTGTCCCCCTTGTGCATGCCCGCTTCCTTCTCCAGAGCACTGAAGATCTTGACGAGAGAGCCGGTGGTCAGGGTTCCATAAAAGCCATATTTGAATTTGCCCATTCCACCTAGCGGCTGCAAACAGGTTTAAACACGTTCAATTGATCAACGCTGGAGTAGGACGCAATGGGCAATTGAACTTTTGAATTACCTGAGCTTTCTGGGTTTTCCAATACCCGTGCAACTTTGTCGCAGACAAGTAGCGTCCAGTATTCACGTCTGGGCCTGCCATCTTGCACAAAACGGCAGAGTGCCCTCTGCGCCATTGGATGCAGCGCCTGTGTCGGGTCCCGCCATGCGTCGACTGCACTGCCACGCTGCCCTAGGCATATGGCCAATCTAGGGAACTGGACTATGTCGAGGTTCACATTGTTTGGATGCAGAGGCCTTCAAAGCCTTCCATAGAGCACGTTTGGGCTGTTGATGAAGAATAATAACTAACCCTAAATCGCATGTCCAAACTCGAACGTGGGAGCTAGGGCAACCTTGCCCCCCACAAAGCGGGCCACTAGCACCAAATACAACCTCTTCAAACTCGCCTTCTTCGTTGGGACGTTGGGCTTGCCCTTTGGAGCCATGTCTCGAAGAAATTTTTACGATGGCGAAGTAGATCTTGTTGGAGGCGCCCCCCAGGTAGGCATATATATATATACTAAACAATATATATACAACTAGTTTCGACCTTCTCCGTCCACGTTTACCGTTGAAAACGACTTGGCTAAACACAGAATCCAGTTTCCCGCCATAATATGCATCAACGCCCTGCGCTGCTGCGCGCGGCCAATGCCAGCCCGGAGGAACAAGCCGAAATACGGGGCGATGTATGCCTACTTGCAGGCGGTGGACATTTCGAGCACCATAGCAAGCCAAGTTGATGCCAAATAGAGTTGCTAAAGATGGCAAGAGCACTGCAGGTAAGTGTGTGCGCTGCCAACATAACGGCTGCTACAATGCCTGCGACAGCTGGTCAGCCCTTGTGCTTTTACTTGCGTGCAGGTCTCAGCGGTGCTCAACTGTCGGCATATGCTGGGCAAACCAAAACCATGAAGGCTTCGAGAAGAGGGTTTAGCTGTTTGAAGGCCACGGTTGGGCATAGAGAAGGCATATGTGGGGAAGTTATCCTGACCTTGACAAAGGACCAGTGGTGTGGAATATTGCTTGCTGTGGTAATGCCTTTCTTCCTGTCAGCACCTCGACTGCTTGCGCCAGACTGGCCAGGCAGTGTCGCCACAGTAGTTGGGTGGCATAGGGATGGTGCCGCCCAGGCAGTAGGAGAGAGTGTTGCAAGCGGCAGTGCACCCATGCCTACTTGGTTCGAGCGTCCAGGGCTTGTCCGGTTGGACACGAAAAGTGGGGCAATGAGAAGGGAATTAGGCAGCGCATGTGTGTATCCTTCGGTTCGTAGCAAGGTGCGGCATTCGGACCAAGGGCTGGCATACGAGAGGAAAGTCAAGTGGTGGCATGCCGGCAGGGGTTCATCCAGACAGAATGACCGTTATGTGTGGCTGTCATTTCGTGTGAATGCCAAGATAGTAGCCGCTCCTGGCAAAGCAGCTCGTAGGAGCAGAACTGGCGTGAAACGATCCTTCCGGGGCTGGGTTGGCATAAAAATTCCCGAGTCTGAGGACCTTTTCATAGGCTTGTACTTACACAACTTGATCTATTATTTGAAAAAGGGGGTGAGGTACTGGAAAGACATGCCTTTTGGCAGCCGGCCTGTGGGGCGTGGGCATGTCGTGTTGCATCTTGGGGAATGCCGGAAGGGTTGTTGCTGTCCTTGGCATCTGAAGTTGCGCCCCCACAAAGAAAACCGAGTGCGGTATGTGAGGGCACACAAGAATAGGGGTCGGTTGAGGGACTTCTCATATGCCGACCCACCCATAGACTTGCATGATGGCGAGGCATCAGGTTCAGGGGAGTCGACCGAGCCAAGTGACGATTCCGAGCCTGACTTGTAACCTTGTAACAAGACAAGACAAGCATGAACACTGGAGGCATGACACTTTACAATATTGTCGAAACACACATGCCAACCTGGCCGTGGGGAGGGGAGATGCGCAACGACACGAGAATGCTGTTGTAGAGATCAAAGGCCAATTCCAGTCGTAAAGTAGGCGGAAACGCCTCATGGCAACTAGGCAATGCCAGCCTGGGCATACACCGGGTGCAGGGTGTGGCCGTATTTCCGTCAGGCCGACAGAACGGTGACGAGCGAACTTGGTGGTGGGCCATGGGTGTGTGGGCCACCACCCACCCTCCCCACCTGGCCTGGTTCCAGGTGGTTCTCAGGATGTGCTTGCACATGGGACCCCCGAGAGGGGGGGGCATGCCCTGTGGGGCTATGCCAGCCTGGGCATACACCGGGTGCAGGGTGTGGCCGTATTTCCGTCAGGCCGACAGAACGGTGACGAGCGAACTTGGTGGTGGGCCATGGGTGTGTGGGCCACCACCCACCCTCCCCACCTGGCCTGGTCCCAGGTGGTTCTCAGGATGTGCTTGCGCATGGGACCCCCGAGAGGGGGGGGCATGCCCTGTGGGGCTATGCCAGCCTGGGCATACACCGGGTGCCGGGTGTGGCCGTATTTCGCGATACCGAGTAAGCATTGGTGGCTGTTCGGGGCATGGAGTCCAGTCTCCTTGACATTGAGCGCTTGAGCCGAAACACCCGGTTCAATTGTGGTGGGGGTGTGTCCGCCCAGGCATTGTGTTATGTGCACCCAGCATGATGTTTCTTCCTGCCGACATGCCTGTCACTTAGGTGCCATGACAGGGGCCGGTATGGGCGCACTTCAACACGCTATGCACCCGACCGCATCTAGACGGGTGGAGCTATGCATATCCGTACGAATGCTGTGGTGCGTCTCGTTTGAGCATGCCACGTCAGTGAGCTTTGTGTCGACGGCATCCTCGACAAGGGTTGATCGTACCTTACGACCGGGTACCTTACACTTCGACTCGTTCAGCTCCCCATCATGTGTTCGGAAGGCATGCAACGGGTTTGGTCACTGGCAGCCTGTTGGCATTCCGACCAAACGGGGCATGGGAGGTACCAGGAGGGTATCAAAAACAGTATCAATAACAGTGTCAAAACAGTATCTCATTTATTATAAGGCTTGTAGGCATTGGGACGAGTCTCGTCAGTCCAACAACATACCACCACTTGCCAGCCCATCCAGGAACCAGTGCGACCAGAAATGCCAGGCAGCCGTGTCCCATAGATCCAACCTCGCCCAACAAGCACGACACCGAAACTACAAGGCATACGCTAACGGGGGGGGCTGCGAGGATATACATAACACGCTGAATACTTCACTGACAAGTGCTCACAACAGTTTCACAATACTCGGGCCAGATAAACAACACATAATCGATAACCCTGACATGGGAATTTTGATCTGATTGGACCAATGGATTCCTCTCGTCGATACGAGTCCAGAGGTACCTTGGTTTGCATAAAATAGTTATGTGGAGGTGGGGTTTGGGGCTGAACAGTGCGCCCGAACGGCCAAAAAACACGGTTTTGGGGCACAACTCGAAATTCTGACATGGGAATTTTGATCTGATTGGACCAATGGATTCATCTCGTCGAGACGAATCCAGAAGTATATTGGTTTGCCCCAAAACGGTACCTCTAGGCCCCAGAAATCGCTTATAAAGGTGGCCGGGATCCGGGATAGAGGGTCCATTAACCCTAAACCCTAACCCCTAACCCCTAAATTGGCCTCCCTATATAGGAGGGCACCAAACCCGGCAAACCCGGCAAACCCGGCAACCTCCAACAAGGTTTGCAAGGTTTGGTGGCCTCCCTATATAGGAGGGCACCAAACTCGGCAAACCCACCAAACCCGGCAAACCCGGCAACCTCCAACAAGGTTTGCAAGGTTTGGTGGCCTCCCTATATAGGAGGGCACCAAACCACCCTAGCTAAGCACTTCTAACTACCTAACTAAGCACTTTCTGATTGATTAAGTTGTTATTACCCATTAAATTGGGACAAAAAAAAAGTTTATGAAGTCTGGGGGAGTTGAGATGGTGCCTCTGGAAAGGTTCTTACGGTTTATATAGCACAATATATACATTTGTTATTGGTGCGGAGTCCCTAAACCCTAAACCCTAACCCAAAATAGAGGTACCTTGGTTTGCATAAAATAGTTATGTGGAGGTGGGGTTTGGGGCTGAACAGTGCGCCCGAACGGCCAAAAAACACGGTTTTGGGGCACAACTCGAAATTCTGACATGGGAATTTTGATCTGATTGGACCAATGGATTCATCTCGTCGAGACGAATCCAGAAGTATATTGGTTTGCCCCAAAACGGTACCTCTAGGCCCCAGAAATCGCTTATAAAGGTGGCCGGGATCCGGGATAGAGGGTCCATTAACCCTAAACCCTAAACCTTAAAATTGCAAATTAACCTAAACCCTAAACCCTAAACCTTCCAGGGCGTTCATCACAATGTGAGTTGCCGCATAGTGCTTCTTCGGCGGCGAAAGCCCTCTTGTGAGCTGCTCAGGCAGCCATGCAGCTCGGCGTAGTTGGCCAGCACAGTGGTGATGACGGTGGTCCAGAGCTTGTAGATGGTGAGCAGCAGGCCCACCGGCCTGTAGTTCTTGGGGTCTGTTGCATCCCCCTTTTTGTATAAGAGGATTGTGTCGCTGACTTTCCATACGGTGGGTGTGCGTGCTGTGATCCAGAGGGTGATGTTGTGGATCGCCTCCAGCAGGTTGTCGGGTAGACATTTGATGAGCTCATTAGGTATCTCGTCCCAACCTGTTGCTTTACGGTTGGCAAGGTGGCTTACACACTCCCGGAACATGTTGTAGTTCTGGATGTGCTTGAGCAGGTTGGCTCCTTTGGTCCTGATAGCCCTGGAATGCAGTTGGTAGCGGTCATCCACCTGGGCATTGAGGGGTTGGTTGTGTGGATAGTAGGAAGGGATGCCCTCAAACTTGTATTCCCCTGTTTTAGGTTGTACAGATTTGGCCATGCTTTGATGGAGCCAGTGCAAGATCTCCAGTTTCTCCTGGGGTTTGCTGGTGACAGAATCTGTCCCAGGGTACTTTAGTGATTCCAGTGTTGCGGTACCCGGAGGCAGACCTTGCCCAAAGATGCACCGATGGCCTTCCTTTGGGTTGGTGGCGAGGATGCGATTCAGGGCGTCTGCTGCTTAGGCATAGCGGCCCTTATTCGGAACCGCAGCAAAAAATCTGGAACCCTTGCGGCGTTCCAGATTTTTTGCTGCGGTTAGGGCCTGCTGTGTTTCATCGATTGCGGCCAGCAGCATGTTGTGTGGGGTTGCAGGGTCGTGCTGGCCATCGTGTGATGCCATGGTGTGCTCGATGCTCTCAATAACCTCTCTTAGGAGTCGCGCGGGGCAGCCACTGAGCACCCGGGCTTGTGAGGCGGGTGCGGGGCTGATAGCCGCCTGTAGCCGTTGCTGCACCAAGCTGAGTGTATGTGATGTGTCCTGGTCTGCAGGCTGGCTCTGCGCAACCCGTCGAGCGAGGTGGAGGAGCCTGGTCTTTTGCATGATGTTTTCATATGTCTTGCGCTGCCCCCTGGAGAGGTATGGCCCGTGGGTCTGCGGGTTCTTTGCAGACGGCCCCACAGTGGTGCTGGTGCAGACGTCATATGCTACTTGTTGAGCATGGGATAGTGTAGACGTGAGATACGGAGTATCTTGGAAGTTGTTACAAGGAAAGATCTTCTATGTTTATCAGTCGTCAGCATAAGACGACCTACGCACGTCTACTCAGCATATCATGCATAGCACGGGCGCTAAGTACCATCTCCTGCTACACCCTCCTCCCCTTGAATGCCGAAGGCATATACAAAAGTAGAAGCATAGGGAAGGCATGAGGGAAGGCACTGAATAGCGCCGATGCCTCACGAAGGTTTGTTCATGTTCCTCAATATGTTCGTTTGCATATGAGGTTCACAAGCAGCATACAGTTTAGCATGCCACAGTTCGCCATCACGCTCTCTCAGCTGTCAGCGTGATGCTAGTGCATCGTGAGCTTTCATGTCTTCGACCAGCTCGTTAAAGTACTTGGCTCCAAGATCCTTCTTCAGCCACCAAGCATCACACCACTTGTCGTGTGCCGGGCCATAGCCAGCCCACCGCACAAGCAGCTGCTGCTTTTTGGATCTACCAAACCGGCGCTCCTTCAGGAAGCACTCCACATCGAATGCGGGCTGTCCTTCAATGTCAGCCACAGGCGGGGGTGCCGTCAACTGTTGGTAGCGCTCTGGCGGGCCTCCCTCCCCCCGGATGAACGGTTTCAGGCGGGAGACATGCACCACGGGATGAATCGTCATGGTGCTAGGGAGCTCTAGCCGTGCAGCCAATGGGTGCACCATCTTCTTGATCGTAAAGGGTCCTACCCACAGGTAATTTGTAGGCTGGGCCCAGATCAGGTAAGTGCAGGTGCTCAGTGTCTAGCCAGACTTCCTGGCCAACGGTGAACTGCACGTCTTGGCGAGAGCGGTCGGCATACGCCTTTTGCCTGCGCTGCGCGCTCACAAGGTGGCGCTTAGCATCTGCTAGGGCCTCCTGGAGCTGCTGCCTGTAGGTGTCCACTCGAGGGTGACCCGTAGGGGACACAGGGTCTATCAGGTGGGGCGGCAGGTTAGGGTTACATGCCGACTGGAGGAAAAAGGGTGTGTACTGAGTGCTTGCTTGCCGAGAGTTATTGTATGCAAACTCTAGGGCAGGAAGCAAATCCACCCAATTCTGGCGCTGCTGGTTAAAGGAGCGTAGCATGTCCTCCAAGGTGCGGTGTGCACGTTCAGTTTACCCGTCTGTTTGTGGATGCCAACTGGTTGACATTGCTAGCTTGGTACCCAGCAATTGAAACAGTGGCTTCCAAAAATCGCCTGTGAACCGGGAATCGCGGTCAGACACAAGCACTTTGGGCATTCCGTGCAACCGAAAGACATTCTGGAAGAAGAGTTGAGCTAGCTCCTTGCCAGTAGCCTCAGTAGTGGTGGGTGCAAAATGCACAGCTTTGGTCAGCCTGTCAACATAGGTCACCACTGCGTCGTACCCTTTGCACTCGGGCAGGGCGCAGATCAAGTCTGTGCTGACTTGCTCCCACGGCTTGGTTGGGATCGGCAGAGGGTGCAACAAGCCCGGTTGCGCCTGGTTGCGCGCCTTGCTACGTTGGCACGCTGGACAGGTGCGGGTGTAGGTTGCAACATCCTTAGCCAACCCAGGCCAGTAAAACTGCTTACCGAGGCAGCACTTATCTCTGCCCAAGTGGCCAGCATAAGGAGTGTCGTGGAACTCACTGAGCAAGCGATCTCGCAGCTCACGAGAGGCAGGCACATACAAGCGGCCACTCTTATGGTACAGGAATTGCCCATGCCGGAAGAAGCAGCAGGGAACACCATCCTGGAGCTTCTGCGCTATGCGCTGGCAAACAGGGTCAGCAGCATAAGCCTGCGCGAAGGCGGAAGTAACATCGCCTGACGCAGCTACTACTGCAGCCACCGGTGCCACACATACAGTGTTTAGGTACAGGGGGTTGCGGCTTAGGCAGTCAGCCACTACATTGGCAGAACCCTGGATGTACTTGATCTCCATGTTCAGGGAGTCCAGGAAATCTTTCCACCGCAGCTGCCGCTGGTTTAGGCTTGGCTGGGAGAAGAAGTGCTGCAAGCTGAAGTGATCAGAGCACACGGTCACCTTGGCTGCACCACGCAGGTAGTGCTGCCAGTGCTCCAGCGCTGACACAACAGCTAACATCTCCCGGTCGTGAGGGGCATACCGTTGTTCAGCATCTTTCAGCTTCCGCGAACAGTAGGCCACCGGCTGCAAGCCACGACCAAAGTCTTGCATCAGGGCTGCGCCCAAGGCGAAGCCACTGGCGTCCACGTGCACAATGAATGGACGGCAAGGATCGGCCACATGCAGACAGGGAGGACTGATGAAGGCCTGTTTGAGGTGTTCAAAGGCAGCCTCCTGCTCAGGGCCCCAAACGTAGGGCACATCCTCACGTTGCATCGCAGTGAGAGGTGCCGCAATGTCTGCGAACCGAGGGACGAACTTGGCATAGAAGCCGCAGAGACCTAATAAGGTTCTCAGCTCTGCCAGGTTGCGAGGAGCAGGGTACTCCTTAATCGCTGCCAACTTGTCCACCTCGCATTGGATCCCATCCTTCGATACCCTGTGGCCTAGAAAGGTGAGCTCATCTCGCATAAGCTCACATTTCTTAGCCTTGAAAAACACATCATTCGCTCTAGCCTTCTCTAAGGCCCGGCGCAGGTCTAGCAGGTGTGTCTCAGCATCTGGGGAGTGACACAACAAGTCATCCAGATAGGTTAGGAAAGGGTTTCGTTCCCCCTCCTCCAAAGCTGGGAAGACCTTGCCAGACACCCAACGACTGAAGGACGCAGGAGCGCCTGTCAAGCCAAAGGGCAGCACCAGCCAATCAAACAATCCAAAAGGTGTGGAAAAGGCAGTCTTGTAGACATCCTCGGGTGCCACAAGCATCTGCCAATAGCCAGAGTCCATGTCAAATTTGGAAAACTTGACACTACCGTTCAACTGATCAAGTAGCTCATCAATGCGAGCTATTGGCCAGCTGTCCTTGACGGTCTGCTGGTTCAATGCACGATAGTCTATACACATACGCAGGGAACCATCCTTCTTGCGTATGAAGAGGCATGGTGCCGAGTACTCTGAAGTACTGGGCCTAATGCAGCCTCTTTCCAGCAGATCTAGGAGCTGTCGCTTGCACTCTTCTCGCTCTGGCACCGACATGCGATACGCAGGGCAGCAGAATGTGGTGCACGTTGCCATCATGGTCTGAGGGCAGCTTCATTGGCCGCTGGAAGCGATCAGCAAACTCCTCCAACAGGGCCTCCACCTGAGCTCTCAGCTCGGGGTCCTGTATGTGAGCAGCGGCCCGCTTGCTGAAGGGGGTTTCCTCTGGCGCGGCAGCACCAGCAGGTGAGCCCACAGCCGTGAGGCTGGACTCAACCTCCCCAGGGCGAAGCAGGACTGCAAACAGCTCTGCCACTTCGTCATGATGCAGGTAACGCTCTAGGGTTAGTGCATTCACGATGTAGCTGTCGACAAGTGTCTGTCCGGCAGTCACGGTCATATGACCTTGGGGGCCTGTGAAGGCCACAGACATCTGCTCACAGTCCAACACCGCTTTATGGGTTGTCAGCCACGCTGGGGCCTAGATGACATCTGCACTGTGCAACGGCAGCACTGTCAGAGGCCAGACCTCTTTGTAAGCACCAATGTGCAGGTGGGCCTGCAACTTGCCAGGAGACTGAAGACTCAGCCCATTAGCGAGTGCAATTGACTGCGGTTGCTTATGCAACGTCAGGTGATGCTGGTTGACTAGAGCCTCGGACACGAAGTCACCACCAATGGCTCCTGAGTCAAACATGACAGTCACGGGAAGTGCACCCAACTGGCCCTGCACTGTGAAGGACAGACCTTGGCCTGCCTCAACTCGGTTAAGGGCTTGCACTGCCATGTACTGCAGCAATTGTTCCAGGTCACTCTCGGCACCAGCCTCTGCAGTAGGCTGTGCCATGGAGGTCTCAGTACCTCCATCGTCCATGGACTGGTGAGGGCGGGCAGCCATCGCCACCAGGCCACTCCGGCACACCACAGCTTGGCTCGTGGCGGCCAGTGCCCAACACCGTAGTGACCTCGGCAGGGGTGATCAGTCCCTCCGAACCGGCTGCACCACGTGCGGCACGAGGATCCTCCAATACTGCGCGCTGGCCTGCCTGCGCAGCCTCTTGCTGCGTTGTAGGGTCAGGCCCAGCTGGCGGCACACCAGGAAGGGCAGAGTCAGCCCGACTGTGTACCCTACCAGCTGCACCACTGCTGACTTCAATAGCGGTCGAGACTGGCAAGCGGCCAGCCTCCTCTCTACTGCCACAGCCAACGGACTCCTGGTCTGCTACCTCCAGCAGTGCATAGGGGTTCGTGGGCGCAGACAACCCACTCCCTTCACTGCTGGGTCCAGCTAGTTTGACAGGCGGGCGCACGTGTGCCACGTGTGCCCTCGCTTGTGGCAGGCGAAGCACCGGTTTTCGGCCTTGTGCTTCACTAGTTGGGCAGGAGACAACCCAAAGGTAGGCGGACCTTGGTTGCCCACCGACTGCTGCGACTGCTGCTGCTTTGCCTGCTTTTTGGTCTTTGTCAGCTTGGGTGACAGCTGGCCAAGCTCCATAGGAACAGGGTCACTGTCGCGAGGGTGTGGGTTAGCCGTCCAGGGCTTGCCCACCTTTCTCATGCCCAAAATGGCAGCGGCTTGAGCAGCTACAGCTACCTGCGCTGTGAACGTTTGCGGGTTCACACGCAGAATCTCTGCTCTGATGGAAGGCAGCACACCGCGCAGTAGGCAGTGCATCTTCTCGGCCTCACTGAGGTCGGGAATGCGCGAGGCGATCGCCTGGAAGGTGCCCAGGTAACCACCAAAGCTCTGCGAGGGGCGCTGGGAGAGCGAGTAGAGGCGCTGCCGCGCCTCGGCTGCTACAAGGGTTCCCGGGAATGCTAGGCGCACGTTCGTCGTGAACTCCTCCCATGAGCTGAAAGGCATATCTCCTGCGTTGGGTGCCAGTGCTTGCCACCACCGCAGCGGCACTGCCCCAAACAGGGTCACAGCATGTCTAATGGCCAACCGGTCATCCGTGATGCCGGCTGCAGCCAGGTAATGCCGCACCCGCAAGAACCACATGTCTAGGTCCTGCACATCCCGGCCAGTACCCTCAAAGACTGGGGGCGCCTGAGGTGGCCTGACCTTAGCTTGCAACAGAGCATTCTCCTGTTGTAGGCTCTTGACTGTGCTATGATAGCCTCAAGTTGTTGCAGCCTTAGCTGCAGTGCTAGCACATCTTGTTCTGAACCAGTCTCTGCCATGGCTAACAATGTTAAGATATGTCAGCAATTACATGAGGGGCCAGCTCAGAGAGACTAAGTTTGCATGTCCAGCTAGCAAACAAGCATCTTCACAGAATGCCAGGGCGCTGGCGCCGGAAGTTACATCGGCGCCTGCTGCCAGAAGGGAGGCATCTGCGAAGGGAAGTACCAAGGATACATTGGCACAAAAGGAGGCATGCCATAGGCAGGCATACCCCAGGGCATCTGCATGGGAGGCATGCACATGCCAGGCTGCATAGGCGGAGGCACCACACAAGGCGCTGCCTGCAACATGGGCTGCTGTGGGGGCGGAGCTACAGGGGAGCCCGCTGACAGCTCCATTGCTGCTGGCTCGTTGGGGTTGTCAGCCGTATCAGGCTCAGGCGGCGGTTGCGCCCAAAACCCAACCTGCGGCTGGCCAAACTCACCCAACTGAACTTGCCTAGGAGGCAGCGGCGACTGGTCAGCTGGGTCTTTGGTAGGCGTCGGAGGGTATGCCGCTAGGCAGTCCACCTCCTCCTTCACCTCCTGGTCCAGCTCACGCAAACGCTGCTGCAACAGCAACTGGTCTCTCCTGTGCTGCAGGGAAGCTCGTTCCTCCTGCAGCCACGGAGGCAGCGGTCTGTTTTGGGCAGCAATCCGTGCTGCATCAATTTCACGCTGCGCCAACTGCTGCTCAATTCCAGACAGCCTGCGCTTAGCACGCTGCTCTGCAGCTTGCCCACGCTGGTTCTGCATGCTTTCCCCCATCCTCTCAAGCTGCTCATCACGACGCTCAAGAGAGGAAATGGCACGTTGCAGCTGAGCATCAAGAGACGCCTCACGCGCCTGCTTGAGCCTTACCTGCTCAGCTCTGCGCTCAGCAGCTTGGTCACGCCACAAGGCACAACGTAAGCGTTGACGCTCTCGCTGGCGGGACTGGCCATGCTTGCTGGGATCCACAGCCGACAGGTCCCAAGGGTCTGAGGCCTGCTTTGAGTCGGCTGTATGGCACACCGTGCGCTAATCATCACCAGCCAGGTTGCCATCAGGGGTGCCACCATGGCCCTTGCGCCGGCGCTTACGGCAACGCTTAGGCTTAGCCGAGGGGCAAGCAGCTGACGCTGCTACCGCCTCGTCAGGGGGCAAAGCCTGCTGCTCTGCACATGGCAGGAATGCAGCATACATTAGTTACTTGCACAAAATGGGTTTGTGCTACCTCCTGCGCGTCGCATCTGCGAGCAGGGGAGAGGCCAACCTCTGACAGTTCAATAGTCAGCAGGCAGGCTGCACAAGCCGTGCCAGGTTTCATGCTTCAAGAGCCTGGTAAGGGGAGTAATCGTACTCACCAGGTTCTGCAGGTTCCTCAGCCTCGCACGTAGCCTCAGGCTCAGGCAGAGTCCTGCGGCTAGGCAGCTCATTATCTGACGAGTCAGGCTCCGGACGCCACTTGCTTATGGGAGCGTCCATACCTACGCGCAGCGAGACACCGCTGTGTCAGGTAGAGCCTTAGGGAGCAAGGCGTTGCTAGGCATTACACAGGCTCAGGCTCACCACAAGGGAGCCACAGTGCCTTGCGGACATCCAGCAATTGCTCTCTAACAGGGCTGAGAGGAGCAATTACACACTCGTTCGGTACCGGTCCAGGTCTCAAGCACGAATGCGAGACCGGACATACAGCACCAGTAGCATGGGCCACATCGCTTTGCAGCGGCACGCCACGGAGGCGTTAGGCCACACTACTACGAGGCTTCCACGACTCGAGGTTAAATTCCTCAAGGAACGAGGGCATCCTCACTTAACGAGGGCATCTTCACGGACAAGTTCCGCGAAGGAAGCTACTGCTATCTACACTAACTAACTATCTACGTTGCCGGACTAGCTTACCTCGTCCTCTCTAGGCTGCACCCAGAGGCATCTAAGCCGACATGGCTCCGAGGAGCTGCGGCTCAGGGAAGCGATAAACTAGCAGCTGAAACCAGATGTAGACGTGAGATACGGAGTATCTTGGAAGTTGTTACAAGGAAAGATTTTCTATGTTTATCAGTCGTCAGCATAAGACGACCTACGCACGTCTACTCAGCATATCATGCATAGCACGGGCGCTAAGTAGCATCTCCTGCTACAGATAGGCAGGCCTGCAGGTGTGTAGCCAGGCAGTCAGCGGCATCCTGGGGGACTTTGTAACACGCCACGCGCCTGCGCCTTGGCAGCGCGCTCTTTAGTGATGTTTAGTCAGTATTTGTGTGTCTCATGTGACTTGGCTTGTGCCTAAGTTTGTGTCCTAGACTTGCCTCGAACCATGTGTTGCCCGTGCCTAGACATGTGTCCCTAGGCATGTGACTGTCTTTCCCTCCAACGTTGTCCCCTAGGCATGCTTTTGGTATAAAGCTTGCCTGTTCCCCTGTTTCGGGGTCCGACATGATCTGGCCGGGTCCGACCTGACCTGGCGCTCGCGCTCCGCCTTGTAAGCATGTGACCCCGGGGAGCTGCGTGTTACAGACTTGGTGGGCTTCTAGGGCAGCTGTCAATGTCTGCGGGTAGTGTTCCTCGGTGTGCATGGTGGTTAGGGTGTGGGCCAGCGCCTGCTCGCTTGCATGCTTCCACTGGAAGCTACTGTCCCGGAAGGTGCCGGTTAACCGGGTGAGGGCAGCGTTTGTCTGCAGCGTTGCCCTAAGCTTGTCCTTCTCTGCGTCAGTAGGCGTAAGCCTCCGGCGCGGCTTGGGTGCATGGTTGGTGTGCCGAGGAGGTGGGGGGACGTATCCCAGCTGCTGGTGAGGGACTTCAACCAGTAGCGAGTCATGATCCCCACCGTCGCCATCTATAAAGATGCTATGTGTGCAGGGCTGCCAGCTCTGCTTCTCCACCGTGACCGGGAGAGTGTCAAGGCACACCAGTAAGTCATCAATTCGACTGCTGGCGCCTCTGGCTGCGCCGTGGGAGGCACCTCTCTGCCAGTACGTGTGTCCCCTTGGCTTCTCCACGTCTGCTTCCCAGCCGGTAAGGGGACAGAGGTTTGTCTGGCCCACGAAGGTGCGATACTTTTTGTCTGTGTTACGAGTCACGCCACTGGACCTGTCCGTGGGGAAGAGGCTTGCGTTGAAGTCTCCCCCCACGAGTAGGGTTATCCCCTCCGCCTTGCAGCGTGCTGCTACTGCAGTGATGTACTCGTAGATTTGATTGCTCTTGAGTTTATCGTTTCCTGGCAGGTACGCTCCAACAACCTCCAGCGCACGTCCTGTGGAAGGGGCCAGGCGTATATGGGCCACATAACCGTGCAGGCTCTCTGGAGTGAGGCGCTGCAAAGTTTGTGGTGTAGCGAGCCGCTTGCTGACCTAGGCCTTAGCTGAGTGCAAGATCTAGACGTATCGCACCTGGCCATGGGCCACGACCCATGGGTCAAGGCTAGGTGCACGCAAGGTTGCAGCTAGGTGTAGCCGGGACGTCGATAGGTGCAAGTTAACCAAGTTTCCACTAGATTTAGCTAGGTGCAAGTCAGGTCAGAGCAGGAGTCATCTTAGGTGCCTACCAGGTCGCAGCTCGGTCATTATTGGGCCATTGGTGGTGGCAAATCATATTTTAGCTAGGGCAATGGTGGGTCAAATTAGGTCGAAGCCAAGGAAGGTTCGAGCTAATCATTGTTGGGTGCAAGTCTAGCCGCAACCCTGTTTTTTGGTTGGGTCGCAGCTAGGTCGGACTGGTCATGGCTGGCTGCACGCTATGGTGCAACAAGGTATATGCTGGGGCATGGGTGAGTGCAATCCAGGTGGAAGGCATAAATTATTCGTTGGTGGGTGCATCCACAAGACCAACCCATCATGGGGTATCACCGCGGAAGGGAACGCCTTGTGCCATGCCACTCAACTTCCGGAACACATAGCCAAAATGGGAGGCTAGAGATATTCGTTAAGTGGTATCAACTTTTCTAAGGGAGGCACTCCCGATATACTTACTTATCTGCTACCCGTTGCCATGATAGCTACACAAAACCGATACACGTACATGTAACCTAATATGAGTCAAAAAAGACTGGCATCCTACATACAGGAGGAGCATGCACCTTTTAGCAAAACCACCAAAGAACTTCTTTACGAAAAACATCAATATTCGTCCAACCAGTCCACCACCAGATCACGAGGGACGGTGCTACTTGTAAGAATGCACTGGCGATTGTGCAGGATCTGCTCCACCGCTGTCTCTATATTTGTCATAGAGGAAACATGGGGGAAAATCCGCACCCTTGGATGTGCCCAAAGTTGAGACTCGCTAGGGAGGGGCTCGGTCTCAAATACATCCAAAATGGCCCCGCTCAACTGCAGGTACAGGAATAATATATGTTTTACCCAATCATTTCTTTACTGGATACCTTGTATAAACATAAGCAGGTCGAATATAAAGCATGCACAGACTTGCAACCACACACTGAAGTACACAGCAACACCCATAAAGACCTCAACCCAGTGCTTAGCTCCCCCCTTAGCTAGGCAGCACAGTCCGCACCTGGCCTGCATCCAATGCGGCTAGGAGGTCCCCCTCTATCACGTGTCCACCGCGAGCTGCATTAATTAGGGTGGCCCCCTTGGGCAGCCAACCGAGCAGCTCCGCATTAATGAGGCCCCGTGTGCTGGACGTGAGGGGCAGCAAGCACACAAGCACATCCGTTGTGCCAACAAACTGCTGCAGCTCTGTCATGCCGTGGAAGCACGTGATGCCATCTCGGTCATGTGGTGTGCGTGTCCAGCAGGCCACTTGATAACCCGCTTCTGACAGCAGGTCAGCAGCTGCACCCCCCATAACACCTGCAAAGTGAAGAAGGCGACAAGTGGCAACGCTCCCTAGCACCACCGGTGGCATGGACTTGGAGCTGTTATATTGGACAAGGCATGGGTTAATAGACAAAGGCATATAGAGCTCTTGGCAATCAGCTCAGCAGCGGGCCTTGACAGTGGTTAAGATGAGCTCAAACATATCGAATTAGCCTGGACTTCAACGCACCTAAGCCCATGATGCCGACTCGCAGCTCAGAATTGTCCACGCTGCGATAGTTTTCTACGTCCTTGGCCCATCGACGCTCTTGTTGCGCACGCCAGTAGTCATCGCATTTGCGCTGCAGCCAAATAATGGGCCAGGCAGCCTACTAATTGCCGGCAATCATCACACATTGTGCCATGCCCACCCATCTTCGCAACGCAACGAACCAAGCACTCCAACCCTAAGAACTAGATACAGGTGCAATCTTCAACCATTAGGGATACACTGGCCTGCCTTTACCCAGTCCCCACCTCATAAGAACAACTCCCCTTGCACGCACCTGTGCATTGATGACGCCCCACATGATCCATGTAGCCATTCGTTCTGCCATAAGCGGATCAATGACTCTTAAAAGCGGTATGTTCCTAGGGACGCTAGAATCAGAAAGCAGACTGTCTACCCCTGCTCCAAGGACTTGGATAGCTTGGAGGCGAGGGCACTGCAAGCAAAGAGGAATACGTTTTTTCACATGTAGCCAGGGCCCCAATACTAGGGCACTCCATCTGACAGCTTGACTAGGGCAAAGCCCAGCCCCTGGAGTCATTAGTTTGACAGCCCAGGTGTTGCTGACCCATCTTGACAAGATTGGCTCGGCACACTAAAAGCAGGACACAGGCGGTCGCCTCACTTGTCGCCATACGTCCGGGTGGCTGCCCCACACAATAGCGAACTCAATCCGTTGGTCTGGCTCTGGAAGCCCGTCCTCTGGGAAGACGTGCACATGCAGGCCAGTGGCCCGTAAAGCCTTGGCCCATTCCAAGCGGCTGCTTTGACCTGCAACACTCAACAACCATAGCGACTTCATCCTGTTGACAGCAATGATGTGCGGTCACAAAGCGTGGCTCGCGACCTTGGCTCTCACTCTTGGCTCACTAAAATGCAGGGGAGCAACATGCTTCTAAGGTCTTTTTGCAGAATTGACTTTGGAGACTTTGACGCTGGCATTGTTTTTCATCTAGCTGAATGCTGCCGACAAAAGCGCAACTAGCCCATCTTTCTCCCACATACAAAGCGCATGGCATATATAGGTCAGCCAGCCACAGATTGCAACAGGCATCCCACACCTGTATGCGCCAAGACAACCCAGCTGTCCTTCAGGGTTGGGTCTGCAGTCATGGGTGAGGACGACACCCCCCCAACTGACTTGCAGAGCATCGGAGCTCTTGGAATACGCAGCTGTGGTACCCGCCAAGTGAGTTCCTGCCCTGACTGCGGCACTCGTCTGGTCGTCCGAGATGGAAGCGCAACTCTCCCAGGCAGCGACCACCTCACGGCAGCTGTACGAAACATAGGTCTGTAGAGGCATAAAAAGACAGACGCAGAGCACCATAAGCAACTTTTTGCCAAGCACCTCTGTGTGTCATGAATACTCAATCATGACGTCAAACTTTTGGGAGCCCAAAGAGGCCGCACACCCTCCAAGACCGATCTTATACAACCCAGCAATATGTATCAACGAACCTGGCAAGTGTGGACGCGCGCAGGGGCCCGGGTTCAGCTGGACTTGTTGGGAGAGGGCAGCAGGTAAAGTGCGGGGGGTTTGCTTCGTTTCCACACGTCTGAGTAACAACTAAACAAATCGACAACCAAGAAGGAAAACTTTGGCGCAGGTTATTAAGCGCCGGCAGCCCCTTAGAGACAGAGGCCAGCCTAAATAAAGCCAGGCGATACAAGTAGGAGCGGGTTGCTGGTTCCCTGGGAGTGGGGCACAATCTCATATAATTTTGCAGCAACTACAGCCTGTCCCCAGTGGGATTACGTCCAAAGCAGCGTCAGAGTTTGTGGCCTTGGAAGAACTTACCACCCCCACGTTCACAACATAGGCGCCTGACGTTCCCTGTCTGCAGGGAGCAGCAGGGGCGCCAGCAAGATGGCCAAACCGTATCGCCTGCTGCAGATGCTTCACCTCCCAGCCGGCTGGCAGCTGACTATGATGAAGAGATGCAGGTGTGGAGGCAGCTTGAGCAGGCACATTTCTTCTAGCTCAGCCAGACCGTCTACGGTGGCGCTGATGAAACTTTTGTCACGGGCCAGCATTTGGCAGTACCAGTTTGTGTGGCGGCTGACGCTGCACTTATTGCCTCCTGGACAGGCGTACTTCATGGCAGCACCCTCAGGCTTGGGAGCACTGGCTGAGAACCAGATAAGGGCAGGCATCAAGGCAGGGGCCCTTGAAAACCTTAAAGGCAAAGGTAGGTCAACAAAGAGCTGGCATCGCTGAAGGCATGGAGTATCCTGTGTGGAAAAGCTTGCTTTAGACAGCTGACGAGGAGACTGTATGCAAGCCTGTGATCATACAGGCGACAGGCAAGATTATTTTTTGTGCATGAGAGTCCAATGGCACGGCCTGCTCATACCTAGGCAAGCTTGGCTTGCCACTAACCCACAAAGATTTACCATGGCAGGTGCCTACTACTCCCTGCAGGCAAGCCTCTAGCGCAAGAGGATCACTCTGCACAGTTTTACCGCGTGGACCCGCTGATCCAGGCCATGGGACGCACCATGGGAGCACAGAATATGCGGCCAGAGTCAGTGGACCGTCGTGACGCTCTGCTGTACCAGCTGGCCGCTTTCAGGAGGCATGTGGCAGCAGAGGTGGCCAAAGCAAAGCAGCAAGAAAAGCCGCAACCGGTGCTTGCGGTGGGGCAGTCCTCAGAAGGACTAGAAGTTGAAGACAGCACAACCGCAGCAGTTAGCGCATTAGGCAGCAGCAATAGTGGCGCAGCCAGCAACAGTGCGAGGAGCACCAGCAGCAGCCTATGGTCACAGCTGTTGCAACTGGTATCGGCAGGCTCAGGCAGCCCTAGAACGGATTCACAACAGCCTGCAGCGGGTCCTGGTCAAGGTGCCTGGACCCTGCGGGACTTGCGGGCAGGGCAGCACGAAGGGCTGAAACTTGCCCTAGACGAGGTCAATGGACTTGTCAAGCAGTACAACTCGGCAGTCTTGCAGGTTGGTTTTCTCAGGGGTGGTCTGCGTCTGTGCTCGTTTGTAGGTATGCTAGTGCACGGCTCTTGCCGCTGCTGTGCTGGAGAGGTGGGTATCCCCCGCTTCATGGGGTTGCTTGTGCAGCCTTCTTCCAAGGCTCCGGGCAAATCATGTGTTAGTCCATTGAGGGCAAGTAATGTTGGCCAGCTGACCCCCCTCCCTTCAATACCACTGCCAGGATAAGGAGACGTATGGGGCACACTGGCCACTGGAGCAGCATCCTCAGCTGAGCATGGCCACGGAAGTGGACCGGGCGGCTGCTGAACAGCAGGCGGGAGGCTAGAAAGTCTTGCCTCTGCGGGAAGTGTTGAAGGCAGCCCAGTTTTGTTGCAAATAATACTGATGGAGCACTTTGTGTCTCTGACACATCAGACGGTTGCAGGCGCAGTTGCAGTCCGCATATGACGTTTTTTGTACTGGTTGCATCCCTTCCTCGAGCATATTCTGGGACTTATGGATCTGGCCTTTGACTGGGGGTGCTTAAATGACAAGCATGTCATCCCGCTCCCAGCAGCCTTCGCGGCTTGGTCCACCACTAACTGTTATAGAACTCGGCAAATTGGGATATCAAAGCACATGTCATGAGGACAATGTTGGATGCGGGAGAGTGCATGAAGCAAGACACCAAAGATAACAAAGACATCACGGCGGGTTGAGTTTACACAGCACAAGTCACAGGGCAGCAGCATGGCAAGGGCGTCGTCCACGAGCCCCTCAAGGATCAACAACGGTTGGCAATGGCTTCATTGCGACTACTATCTACTCCAAATACATCCCTGACTGCTGCCTCGCACACTGGGTACTGAATGAAATGGGTCTTCTGCGAACTGAAGGTTGAGCACAACAACGCCCTGACTGTAAAAAAAAAGGGGATGCATGAAGGGAGGAAGCATCAGAAATTCCATCTCATATCGTTCATTGCACACCGCCCTGGCAAACCTCAGTCAACTTAGCCGTGGATTGCATTACCTGCTGCCAATTACAACATAAACCCTGTTCGCACTACTTGCCACCCATGCCAATACACCACCCTCCTCTGGGGGGCCGTAGAAGGCATCAAAATCTGTCCATAACACAAAGCATCGAGCATCCATGCTCAGCATTACCAAAGTCTGATCCTGGCATCTACCTGCCAGCAGCAAAACATGGCGAGCCTTCATCCTGCGCCGCACTCTCTGCCTGAAATTTGACTGGCGTAATCAAAAACCATGCTGTGCAGCAACCAAGGGTACCAGGACTGCGACCATCGCGCACTTAACACCGCCGACAACTGCATAACCAAGTATGGTGTGGGCTGCGGTACGCAGTAACCACTTTCGGACCTCCACCCAACTGCCAACCGCACCTCAGCGCAGCCAGCGCCCGTAGGTGGCTGTCTCATTGCTGCGAAGCATGACCCTGCCGCCGTGCCGCATCCTGCGCTGCCGAGACTAGCCGTGCAAACACGCCGCCGCCACGGACCAACTCCCCCGGCGCCCCGCTCTCCACCAGCCGCCCCTTGTTCAGCACCAGCAGCTGATCGCAGTCCATGATGGTGTCGATGCGGTGGGCAATAACCAGCAGGGTGCGGCGGCGGCCGCCAGCCGAGCTGCAGTCGCGCACTGCCTGCTGGATCAGGGCGTCAGTGGTGCGATCCTGCAAGACAAGCGAGGGGGTAGCAGACGCTCTGTGAGCACAGAGCATGGACAAGCCAATGTAATCTCAAGGGAAAGGGCGGGCATCCTACTGACCCAAACTCATGGCCATACTCGCAAGCATACCTTTATATAGCACAGAGCAACCAGGGGCGACGCGCAGGCTGGTGCGCCGTGCCACAACCAGGTACTTACCACATTGGCGGTGGCCTCGTCCAGCGCCAGAATGGCAGCCTCCTGCAGCAGGGAGAGAGGCAGCAGGCAGTCAGCAGGCAAACTTCCGGGGATTCAGGTGACCCTACAAGCCCTGCAGCATGCTTCATAAAGCATATACGGCAGACCCTGAGTGGTTTCTACTCTTACATGCCACCATGAAGTCCTGCTGAAATTAACACAGGACCACCCAGCAGCCGCCCCCCCCCCCCCACCACCACCACCACCACACACACACACACACACACCTCG
>BBXU01000603.1:0-38006 GCA_001598975.1 Parachlorella kessleri | reverse complement strand
CCCCCCCCCCCCCTCTACTACTGCCCCCCCCCCCCTCTACCACCATCACCACCCATCTTTTTGTCCATGAAACCAATCCAACCTCAACCTCTGCATGCAGAGCACCTGAAGCAGCATTGCCATGCAACAACGACTCCACGGGGATCCTCACCTGCACGGGTATGAGAAGCAGCAGCATGGCCACGCCCGCCACCGAGGCGGGGAAGCCCAGCTTGAGCCCCACCAGCACCAGCACAATCACCAGCTCCAGGGGCGCGCAGATGAGGAAGTTCCAGAAGGTGGCCGCGTCGTCCAGCCGCCGCACGTCGTTGCTTACCAGGTTCACAATCTGTGGAGGAGGGCAAGCAGGGCTAGAAGTTAGCGGGCCACGCAGGGTGATGATGCCTGGACGGTGACTCTGGAGGGAATGGCTCTGGGTGTTCTTGCCGCGCCTCGGTTAGAACAAGGTGCTGGCAGTGGGACAGCTGGTCTGGGAACACACAGCGAGGCACCTGATGCAGGGCATAGTTCCAAGGCAGCCGACTGGCAACAAGCTAACGGACGGAAGGGGGAACTGCAAAACACAGGTGGTGACCTGGGCCCCAAGAAAAGTGATAAGGCGTCCCCACGAACCTTGCCAGGCGACACATCCGCCACCGCCACGCTGTTGAGCCGCAGCACCTTGGCCTGCACTGCGGCTATCGCCTGCAGCCGCATCTGGAAGCCAGCACGCATGCCCACCCTGCAGGGGAAGACGCACATGCAGTTAGTGGTGCTCGCATTGACTCATGAAGGGCCGCCAATGACCTCGTGTGGTTGCACTCCGAGCCCACAACAGTCTCAACTGTAATGCTGCACTATGGCTGGACAATGCGACAACGGTTGTATCCATCTCGTGTATTCTGCCACTGCCCATATGCATTCGCTAACTGTACTACCACCCATTGACAGACTCATACACTCACACAAAAGCCATGGGAGCTGACTCGAGCGGCAGCAGGCAAGGCAGCGTGCAACAAGCCAACCCGCTGTCCCGTGCTGCACCTTGCTCCGCCATACCGAACCTGCTCACCAGAACAGCTGGTGATGTATGAGCGCGTAGGCGTACGCAAGTGCCGCCAGGACGCCGGCCCACAGCCAGCCCTTGCCGGGCGGGTAGGCCTCGCTGCCATACTTCTCGTTGTAGATGAACCAGTTAAGGAGCTTGCGCAAGACCAGCGGCGAGCCCACCCTGCAAAAGAACATAACGACAGGGATGACTAAGACAACACTTATTCACAAGGATGACGAAGAAAAGGAGATATGCAACGCTCCCTGCCCTTGCCCTTCACCCCATAAGTATGCACTTTGCGCGGGACACCCCACCTAGTTCATAAACTTCCTACACTAGAGTTTCTATCCAAGAACCAGGTCGTCCAGCACTCCCATCTGCCTGGTGCTGCCTGCGTCTGCTGAGCGCAGCTCCACTCCCGGACACACCCTCGCCTCACCACCTGCCCCCCCCCCACCTTGCGCCCACTTCCGCCAGGGTCCACGCCAGCTGCAACAGCATGCGCCACTTGTACAGCCGGAAGTATGTGCGCCACAGCAGACCGGCAGGGCTGGCGGAGGGATGGCGGGCCTGCAGCAACACCAGACAGGGCTGTAGAGTAGGTATAGGGTAAAGATGAAGGGGCGGGGACAGGGTACTTTGTGCAACGCTGGGAAGGTTTCAGCTGTAACACAAGTGGTTTCCTGAGCACAGGTAACTGCCCAGGGAGGCAGCCAGTCAGAGGCCAAACCGGCCACCTTGCCAACCTCCGATGGTTGCCCTAGGGCAGTGCTGTGTGTGCATGCGGCCAGCCCTGCCACCCTCCACTCCCCACCTGCACTGCGCCATATGCAGCCTCAAAGTCGCCTGAGAGCTTCTCGGCTGTATCACTACTGGGAAGGTAGGCGTCCGAGGTGTGCTCCTCTATCTGCTGCCGCACGCCCAGGCGGATGAGAGGCTCCACAAAGTGGTAAGTTAGTCTTGAAAGAAAGCCCGCTTGCTCATATCCCAGCTTTCGCTGGGACTTGTCAACGTTGCCCTTGCCCATCATGATGCAGGGCAGGCGCGTGGTTCGGGCAAACACTACATGCAAAGACCTTTGGCGCCCTGGCCTTTACGGGTTCCTTGCAGAAGCGTTTAGTTTCATGAAAAATAGAGGTCCCGGGTGGTGACCATGGCCCTGCTACCGACCTCTCCTTAAGCCTTTACATGGGGCTCAAGCGGGAAGCTGCGAGCGCAAGTCGACGTCCAAACATCTCGGCTTCACAGGCTTTATCGTAACCGTATATCTTTTCAATGCCGGTTTCCAAGCAGTCCCTTGGTCTTGGCGGACAACTGATCACTGGTCTTAGACATTTGCAAGAGTGACATGCGGCAGAGCCTTTGGTTGCAATGGGCTGACAAGGGGAAAGGCTTCCTTGAAGAGGAGCTACCGAAAGCGGTGCCAAAGCCCTACACGGTGCCCGAGGGGTGGGTGCCTCCCACACTGGGAGAGCAGTTCACATATGCAGCACGCCGCCACCCCTATGCCAGGTATGGTGGGGTTCCAGCAGCAGACGCTTGGCATTAGGCGGCAGTGTCGAGGGCGTACGAGGGCCTGCCTTCTACAAATGCTGCGGCAGTGGCCTCCTAGGTTGGCAAGGAACCTTGATGGCTAAAGGCAGCACAGCTTATGAACATAAACATGGACATCTGAGTGTGTCTGTAGGTTTGGCTATGCAGCCGCCATCCTCATGGGGCTTATAGGATGGGGCATTGCCACCGGGGAGAAGCAGCATCAGCATTCCGAGAAGGCAGCCAAGCCAGATGCCCCTGCTGGCTAAATCAGGCGGGCTTGTTAGAGCCTCGCATGGCTGTTCACCTCACTCTCAGCATTCAGTTACCCACTTGTATTCAGGTAGGGTCACAAGGTGACGGGTGTACCGCTGTTGGGCAGGATGGTGACACCGCAAATTTTGGTGGGTAAAAAAGAGGGTGTGCCTGCGCAGTGGAGCGCTGCCCAATTTTGCTGTTTGTGCAAAGGTATATGCTCCTTCGCCCTTCAAATGGTGGTCATGAACAGATGTGCGGTCTTGGACAGCTGCAATTGTGAGGTGGGAGGTCTTTCCTCAGCCAGTACATAGTATTGCGCTGTTGAGGTTCACTGTTGAGGTGGCTAGGTTCAGCAGCTTGGTGGATTTGGCTTGCAAGGCTTACATGGGACTGCAGCAACTACCAAATGGTAGTAGGTGCTGGTTGATGTGGACTACGCACCCCTGCTGCAGTCCTATGTAACCAGAGGGAACACCTCATGACCGTGCTGAGGCAGGCTAGGTAGGGTATGAATCTGCTGTGTGTTTGTCGTTGTTGCCAATTTTGCAATGCAGTGCTGCTGTCACTGTGTGCGGTGCTGCTGTCTAGTATGTGTTATGGATTACTGCTGTGAAGCTGCCCTGCAATACGCTCAGCATCCCATGTGGTTGCCGTTGCAGTGGGGAAGCATGACGGTATGTATATGTATATCAAGTATAGCATGCTTGATGTGCACTTTGCTGCATTCGATGAGTCTCAACTGCCGTCCTTGAGTACCACATAGCAGCCTGCTGAAATAGGTAGGACGGAGTGTGTTGTAACACACTGGGTTCTGCGCTGGAGTGGATGTGTACCCGTATGAGAGTTGGGCAGGAAGGCCACTGGCAGAAGCAATTAGCTCGGTGTGGGCCATGGTGGGAGCTAGACTATTGCGTACCGCCACCTGACGATGCTGCCATGAGTAAGCCTCCTCAAGTAAGCCAATTGAAAGCCAGGGTGGAGCTGGCTGACCTCCCATGCAAGTGCCTAGCTGTCGCTCTTCCCTCAGCTGGAAGCCGCATAGCAGTCAAGTCTGTAAACGACCAAAGCCAGCACTGAGCAACCATAAAGGCACTCGACTTTTACTTTTTGTAAGGGGCCATGGTATCACGTCGCCTTGCCGCCGCCATGGTCTTGTGCAGCCTGGGAACGGTCCATGGACTGGCAACAGCTCCAGGCACGTTCATCTGCCCTGAATGACATCCTATGCTAAGCTTCGTAGAAAGCAGGGTACATTTGGGTGACGCAGATTAGCCTCATGAAGGCGGCCTTCTTGCAAGGCTCAATTGGCTGGTGGAGCAGCAGCACAGCCACCCTTTTACTTGAGGCGGATTGCACCCCACCAGGCTGCAGCTCCGTCCATGCATTGGCAAATACTCGGCCCGAAAGAGTCTATGCTGACCTGACATGCCATGCAGGTCCATCTCGCCGCCTGCTGCAAGCCGTGTCCCCAGCAGTTGAGGCTGCCCAGGCTGCCAACCCCATCTACACCACCAACACTGCCAGGGCAACACCCGCTGGGTATGGCACTGCAGTGGGGCAGGCAGGCCCAGGCGGCGTGCCGGCCGCCTTCCTGGCACCGTCCGAGGAGCGTGAGTGTCTGGGGTCGTTAAACCTGGAAACAAGCGGGCCATGCATGCTTTGCTAGGGTCGTTGGGACTGACTGCAGACTATGGGTACCCCCTAGCTGGGGAAGAGGGCGTGTAGGTCTGTAGTTATACCCCCCTGCCACACAGGATATACCCCTGGATGCAGCGTGATGCGGTGCACCCAGCAACTTAAGGAGGGTATCAAATCGGGATGAGCCTGGCTTACACCACAGGTGCACACTGCAGGCAGCTATACGGCAGGGTCACCCTATAGCAGTGCTGATGCGGGGAGTGCCTCCGCCTCGGACGTGCTGGCTGCAATGCTGAGCGGCAACGCCACCACCTTTGCGAATGCTGCAGCAGCAGCCGGTAAGGCGTTATGACATGGCGTGCCTGCTGCGTGCATGCCCAGTGGTTGTAAAGCTGTAAAGGGACAGCTGTACATAGGCGAAAAACTAGCAACTGCAGGAGTAGCTGTGGAGCTTCGCACCGAGAACGAGGGTGTTACCCGTCCAAAAGCCAGTTCCTGACCCACCTTCGCTAGCACACTGTCTGTAGAGACCCTACTTCCTCACCGTTGCAGGCCCCATATCTGCCGGGGTGGCCGCTGGCAATGCAATCATATCCGGAGCCGGGCAGGTCGTCATCAGCCTGGTTCAAGCTGTCCAGAACATGACCAACGGCCCGGCTGCGATGGACGCCTTTCAGACGGTGAGAGGCACTGCTACCTGGGCAGTTCCCCAAAGGCCACAGTGTCGCCTCGCACTTGCAGGGTGCGCACTTACCTACTGTCCCTGGAAATCGCCCCCAGGCGAAGCCAGCAATAGCGCGGCCCGTAGGCCACTGCGCCGAACTAGCTTGTGACAAAATCCTGTCAGCAAACAGTGTCGCGCAGCCCCAAGCTCTTGCCTGCCCGTGGCAGACCCCAACCTAGTCTCAGAGCAAAACACCGCCTGGCACTGCTGCTGTGTGTCGGACAGCAACTGGGCAAGCTTAAAGCCTTGATATCTGCTGATGGCCACAGGTAGTGCTGCTAAACCGTGCGTCCCTGCACACACAGCCACGAAGATGATAGCAGCAACACTGCGCCCATGCAGGGCATGTGGCGTGCTATCTGCGCCAACCCCCAAGCAGGCGGTGACACCCTGGCAACTGCCATTGGGGCTGGCGATGGCGTTGCTCACACTGCTGCCAGCGCTGTGAACCAGGCCGCTGACCAGTGCTGCGACCAGACCATGACGGCTATAGCACGTGAGGGGGGCAGCCATTTGGTTGGAGCACAGGCTAGACTGCTGCTTGAGGCAAGGCTTTTTGCTGACGGAGCGGGTCTGGAGGCTAGGCCTTGCAGGTTGTGCAGTAGGAGCCCTAGCGCCCTCTTTACCAACCCTCAGAGCGGGATACTGGCCACTTAGAGTCACTTTCTTCCTCAGAAATACAATGCCCATGCGCGGAGCTTCTCTTGACTGCAGGCGCCTCCTCCCACCCCAACTTCAACCAGAGCTTTGCTGCGGCGGCGGCCGGGGCCGGTGTTGTGCTGCCCCAGTGCGCTCTGCCCCCGGCGCTGGCCCATGCCACCCAGACCTCAGACCTCACAGCCACGGTGAGAGAGTGGTCATGTGTGTGTGCCATTGTACCAAGGTTGAGGTGTGTGAGCACCCGGCCAGTGCAAGCCCTTACACAGCTCGCTTGCGCAATGAGCGACAACAGCGACAACAACAACAACAACAACAACAACAGTAACTGGCACCAAGGTTGCAGGGCATTGGTGACGTTTGCCAGAGCTGGTACCTAGGTTTGTATAGAACTGCACAGTATCTGGTGATGTCCGCTCCTTGCACGTCTGCTAAGAGTGCCCACCGGCACCCTCCTTTCAGTGGGATCAATATGCATGAGCTGCAGGGCACCCGCGCCCCTGGTGAGGCGCCTGGAGCTGGCCCTGCTGCCCAGTCAGTGGCTGCTGCCGGTGTGCCTGGAGCCACCCCAGTGCCGGAGGCGGCTGCTGGGGGAGCGGCGCCCATTCCAGAGCCCAAGCCCAAGCCAGCACAGGGCTCCGCTGGAGCTGCCGCACCGCACGATAGCGGCTAGGGCAGGTAGGTGAGCCGGTGCAGCGGCGCTTCAGATGAAGGGTGGCTGGGTTGGTGGATGGAGGGTTGACATGCAGGCTTTCACTCCCCCGTCGCCCGGTCAGGGAGTGTGCTCTGCTCGTGGCTAGACTTGACAGTGCCTGGGAAGATGGTGACGGCATCAGGTAGTGTACGCTTGGCATTGGCCTACCAGCGCACAACCGCTTCAGAACTGTGAGGTTTGTCAACTTGCGGCCCATTGTGATTCCCAGCAAGTTAGCCGTTGCCTGGGTCCACAGTTTCTCTTCCCGTTATTGCCAGCTCATATGCTACAATGCAGTGCATCTGCCTCACCTGGGAGTGCCCTGCTACCACCTGGAAAGGGTTGGCAGTGGCCACCGGTGTGCCTTCGGCATCCATGAGTTATGGGAAGCTACCTAGCTGCCAGGGAAATGGCGGACGTGCCCAGCCCGAGGGGGGCAGGCTGTGCAGCACAGCACGGTAAGGCGGCAGGGAGTGAGTGGGCAATTCTGCCACCAGAATATACGGGTATGCCAGTGCTGGTGGGTGGCATTTGAGATGGAAATGCACGTGACAGGAAGGGATCAGACAGCAGTGGCATTTGTTTGTGATTTGGTGGCTGGCAGTCATTGGGCAAGCTGCAAGTGAGTCAGTGAGCTGCCAGGGAATCTGTCTGAGGAATTACTGCAAGGCAGTGACCTGTAAAATAATTTCAATCGTGCTTCCTGTTAAGTCACTCCTGGTTGAGTTTTCTGCTTCTCCTTCATCTTCCTGTAACTCCTTAGATGTTTAATGATTAGCAGTAACTGTGTGGTGGGAAGGTCGCAAGGTTACCTAACCATCAGTGGCCCAGGCACTGACGAATGATGAGGAGTGAGTGCAAACCCCTCCTCCGATTGTAAACAACAGTCGGGGACGCCGTCAACAACTACTCAGAACAGCCTGTGCACTATAGTACGAAGCCTCCAATGCATAGGACGTCCCAGATTCCTGTGGCCCCTGGTCGTGCCTGAGAGACAGACTATGCGAGCGCTACTAGTCTTCAGACCACCACCTCAACCACCAAGGTCAACAAACCGTTTCTGTTCCGTAGAAAGCCAGACATAGGGGTCACAGCGGACGCAGCTATGAGGTTGCTCACAGTAACGAATCGTTGCTGCCGAGTTAACCCTGCCGCTGGGAAAGCATTCCTCACACAGCTATTGGATTTGCAAAGGTTCTCAAGCGTACATCGCACGGCAACTTTCAGCACCTTCCCCGCCGGCCACTGGTCAGCGCCGACTGCCTCCAGGGACACTGAAATCTGCTGCTCCTCAAGCGTGTCCCTCAGGCGCAGGGCCACTTGGAAGGCCTGGCCCCCTACCACGAACTGTGGGGACTGCAGCCAGCTGTCCGCAGTGACTGCTGATCTGTAGTTGGGAACCTCCCACTTATACTCTCCCCTCACCCCTCGCAGCTCCACCCACTTGGTCAGCGCCGGAGCCACACTCACATCTGCACTGCTGTCCTCAGCCAGCTGCAAGAGCGTTTCACCCACATTGCCGCCATCTTCTGCTGCCGCCTTGACTGCTGAGGTGAGGGCGCCCAGCACCAACTGCAGCATGGCTGGGCTGAGCTCCTCCGCAAGCCGAGAGGCATCCATCAGGCTGTCGTGCACCAGCTGCTGCGGCTTCCCCTTTGTTAGAGGTGCGCACAACCTGCGCGCTGTCATAGTAGCACCAACTGCCAGGACCTTCTTGAGGTTCAGCTGCTCTGCCAGCCGCACGTTGCTGTTGATGTCCTTACCGCGCAGAACATCCTTCGCCAGCACCGATTCCACCGCTGACAGCAGGTGCTGGATATCAAACTTGTGAGCCAGCCGTGCCACTGATGCGAACTGCTGCGGCGCCGCTGTGCGCAACTGGCCCATGCCCACAGCTGGGTCATACAGCAACCGCAGGAAGACGGCCACGTCCTTCACCGTGAAGCCCTCAAAAAAGTTGCTGTGGCGGGGCCTTTTGGGTGGGCGGTCCTGCTGCAAGGGAAGGTGCTGCAAGCGAAGGTCGTCAGCCTGAGCTAGCCAGGGACATATCAAGCCTTGGGGAAACTGGGAGTATTTCTACGTACCCAATATAACTCCTGCTGAAGTTGCTTACCTCCGTATCCACCGTTGCTGCTTGTGCTCCAAGTATGAAAGCGTCCTCAAAGACTGCTGACATTACCGTCAGCAGCCCCTTATGCACAGGCAGCTCCATTCCCTCCACCAGCAAGACTGCATCTGCCGACTCCCGCAGTGTTTCACGCTCTAAGTAGAAAGAGGCTGGGTCATGCTCGTCATAGTTTTTTAAACCCGAAAACGGCATGACGCAGAAAAGTACCTTGTAGTGAAGACACAAGGTATACTGGTCTGCAAGGAGGCGCCTTCAGCTGGCCTTCAGGATTGCCCTCCTCAAATCGATCGAAGTGTACTTTCAAGCGCATGCTGAGTGCTGCCACTGACGTGGCATCTGATGGGGAGCCTGCCTGTGAAGGCTGGTGTGACAGGTGCACCTTCTGGAGGGTGCGGAAGGCAATCGGGAATAGCTTTGACCTACGGGGTGTGCAAGTGCACTGCTTTGGCCAGTTATGCACCACCTCCATGATCACATGTTAAAGTTAGCTACCGGTATGTTGAATGCAACCTGAAATATTGTCATGTGTGTTGTTTTTATGTTATTAGGTGAGACATGGCCCTGGGGAAACCTTGGCACAGGAATGCAATAGACGACAGTCCTTCCCGCTGTGCTTGGTCAGGGTAGCATGGCTATAGCCATGTCAAGGACGAAATAGATGCTTCCCCAGAGAGCAGATAATGGATCAAGCTCAAGCACGGCGAGCCCCATGCATGTTGCAACACAGGCAGTCACCCTGTGGCAGTGGCAACTCCAGCAGGTGCGGCCGCCTTCTCACACCTTTCTGGCCGACGCCTGATTTTCCACCACTCCAACTTCCAAGTTAGAGTCTTACTAGCTGTAGTAAGCCCAAGGCCGACAAACTCTGCTGGCTACACTTATCCCAACAAGCACCACAGCAAAATTCGGTGCCCAGTGCTAACAACATGCTAGCATTGAAGGCACTTGCCGCACTGGTGTGGCCGATAATGCAATCGAGACACTTATGTTCAAGCATGGCTGTGTCAGTGGGCCAAGGCGCCTGTGGACAGGAGTGCGAGCTTGGTGATGCGTCTTCTTGTTCTCAACAACAAGGCCGACCATGCATAGCAAAGCCCTGGCCCCATCATAGAGCGTACATACTTTCTAGAGCGCCTCCAATGGTCTGCCCTATTACACAGCCACCTCCGCCTTCACCGTAAGCTTGCCATCTACCAAGAAACGCACGCCCTCCACATCTTCCATGAGATAGTTGATCGGCACCAACCGGCTATCACCCACGCTTGGCTGCCGCGAAGTAAAATCGACCAGAGAGCCTGGGCAGTACCGTACGCTTTCCCAGCCCACCATGTTAACTATCGTGATGCATACCATGGCCTTGAGGCGCTTCCCAGCACGCCACTGCTCTGCCCCGACCGCCTCCAACGAGATGCCCACCCAATCTTCCCTTTGGCTCTGGCTGAAGGGGAAGCGCATGATCACCCGCCAGGCCTGGCCCCCTACCACAAACTCTGGCGACTTCAGCTGCTTGCCTGCGGCAGCCACCGCTGCAAAGTTGGGAATCACCCAGCTGAGCTCGCCTGCCCCACCACGGAGCTCCACCCACTCCAGCAAAGCAGGGTGTAGTGGGCTTGGTTGCCCCTCTGCAGCGAGAGAGCCTTGGAGTGCCTCCATCGCCGCCCCAGCACCCACAAACTCCACTTGCTTGGCTGCTGCAACCGCCCCCAGGATCAGCTGCAGTGTGTTGGAGCTGACGCCAGCAGTCAACTGTGCCGTCTCCATGAAACCGTTGTGCGAGGCCTCCGCAGGGCGCCCGCCTGAGCTGTAGTCCGACAACAAGCCGATGGCCGTGCTCGCCACGGCAACAGCCAGCAGGCGCTTGAGACCAAGCTCCTCTGCGAGCTGCAGGCTACTGTTGAGGTGCGTGCCATGCTCTACTTCCTGCACCAGGCAGGTCTCTGCTGCCGACACGAGCTGCCCCACGTCAAACTTATGGGCCAGCCGGGTAATTGCTGGCAGGTGCTGCCGCGCTGCCGCAAGGGACTGAGGAGACCACGACAATCGAGGAGGATAGAACAGTCGCAGGAAAATGGCAACATCCTTGACGGTGAAACCCTCAAAGAAGCTACGGTAGCACGGTCTCTTTGCCCGCGGGGCCTGCAGCAAGACAGTGCAATTCGGTCACCGCAGTCCAGCATGCGTGGTCGCAACCTTCAGTGCTCCCGGCGCAGTTTGCCCCTGGTGCCCTGTTGTATCTAGTTGCCTGCGCCCATCAGCCCTAGGCAGGATTTCACTGCCACTATCGGCGGGCTTACCTCAGAAATCAGTGCTTCTTGCCCTTGGCTAACTTCTTGGTCGATACTGAAGGCCTCCAGCAGGACTGAGGAGTACCCCGCCAGCATTTGCGTGTGCACCGGCAACTCGACTCCAGCCACTTCCAGACGGGCGTCTGCCGTCTTGCTGAAGATTCCACCTTTCAAGTAATACGCAGATGGGTTACGCTCATCGTATTCATCAAGACTTAAGAGTAGCTCCGACATGACGGCGACGCAGTGCCGATATAGAAGTGCCTGCTATCCCCTATACTGCCAGTACCAAGCAAGTAAGGAATAAATTCGCCAATGATAGCCGCCATGAGGTAACTTGCCAGACTCCTGTTGCCCCTAAGCCCTCCGCGCCCTGTGACGTGGCGGAAGTTTGAGATGCCGGCCGGCCGGCCTCTGTAGACCCTGATCACCAGCGGTTCAAGTTTCTTCCCCCTGGTAACGAATTAGAAAGACTTTGCTTTCAAACCTGCGAAGCCTGTGTTCTGAATATAAGCTTAGGCAAAATTGTTGGGTAGGCGCGATGGGCTTCAAGAAGAAGTTCCTGAAGTTTGTGAAGGGAAGTCAGAGCTCCGGAGCAACTGATCAGTTGCAGTACGCTGCAGGTGGTAGATCAACCCCTTAGCGACCTCGTTCCGCAGCATGCTCTTGTTGCTGGATCTAACGGCATGGTCGTACAATCTGGTCTCTATGCAGGCACAGACCCACAGCCCCTCCAAACTCCACGTGAGAGGCCGCCCCCTGCCCCAGCAGTTGCAGCGACAACACTAGAGGCAGAGCAACACCAGCGCCTGGAGGCCGCCTTTCTTGGCGTCGACCCTTTGCAGGCTGCCTCGTCAGCTGAGCAGCTATTTGCGGCAGCCAGCGCTAGTAGGAAGCTCTGCATCCAGCTCTGCAACGATGTCCGTTTCCTGCGCGGTTTGTCTTCCAACCTCCAGCAGACTGAGGAGGCGCCACAAGGCGCCTACAGCAGCCCTAGCAGCGGCTCTAGGAGCAGCACCACTACTGCTGAAAAGCTGCAGGCCTACGCAGCTTACCTAGCGAGCGCTCTCGCAGGAGCCTCTGCTGCCAGCGACGCCCTTCTAGTAGACAGCGGCCTGGTGGGCGCGCTGCTGCAGCTGCTGCATGGGAGCCGAAGCTGGGCGGCCAAGAAGGGTGCGCTTAGAGCGCTGGCCAAGCTGCTGCCCAGCCCTGATGCCTCTGCGCAGCTGGTGGCGGGCGGAGGGCTGAGCTGCGTGACGGCGCTGCTGGACAGCGATGACCAGGGTGAGAGAGATGCACTGCAGCGACTGTGCGGGGGCAGGACGTCCCCAGGGTTGCTGTGTGCTTGGTGGTATACCTGCTGCATGGCAGGTTGCATCCATATCCAGCTGCTCGGATGGCTAGGTTGGACTCCTAAACATGAAAGCGAGTGAATACTTGCCCAAATGATATGCTGGTTGATGCGCCGAGCTGCGGACTGCGGGACCGGCTCACGATATTCGCAGCAGACAAGACACACCAAGGCACCTCTGCTCTTCGCTGATGCAGGCATCATCCGCCGCTGCCTGTCCATCCTAGTCCATGCCTGCTCCTCAGCGTCCGCCCAGGCACATGCTGCCATGGGTGATGTGGTGGCGTCAGGGGGCCTGGGGCCGCTGGTGCGCCTGGCGGAGTGCCGCTCTGCCGAGGTGCAGGCAGAGGCGGTGGAAGCCCTGAAGCTACTGTGCAGGTGGGTTACCTAAGAATGCTTATTGAGATTTTCATGGGTTATGTTGGGGGGAAGCCAGGAGGTGTTCCCTGGTTGTGTGTACTTGGTCCCCATGGTTACATTCCATTGCAGTCATGTTGACGCAGTACCCTTCACAAGTTTGGTGGCGGTAACCTGTGCAGGGCCACTGCTGTGCCTCCACACCACATCACATGCAACCTATCTGTGGGAGAGTCCTGCCCTCAAGCCTTGCCCCGCTTAGTTGTGCAGGCTGCCAGAGACTGGGGCCTTGTTGGCTGACATGGGCGGCATTGAGGTGCTGGCGCGCATAGTGGAGGAGGGCCAGACGCAGGCAAGGGGTGCTGGTTTCTAGCAACGTGAAAAAGGCTGCACTGCTTCTTGCGTCTCAATGCTGTACTGTAACATTTACGGCAAAAGTCTACAGAATGGACAGGAGGCTCTTTTGGCTGCTCTTATTGATCATGATCATGCCAAACATGGTGTGTGTTTTAGTTTCGTAGCACGCTGGCTCCCCTTTGCAGGCTACCAAGGCTGCTGCGCGGGTGGGGCTGCATAGGGTGTTGGAGTCAGCCCAGCAACGCCCCGAGGGCCGCCACGTGCTGCGGGCGCTGCATGCAGCAGGCTACTATGGGGCCCAGGTCCGTTTTCGGTGCCTAAGCATTGGCGGCAGCCGTAGTCATGCTACGGTTGAGCTTGAGTGCTTATGTTGTCTTAGCCGGCTAGGCGATTGGGGTGGGTGGACACATACTGGCTCTGATTGGCAGGAGCAGATGCCGCAGGTGAAGGAACATACTGCACAGGCGATATCTCATCCCAATTTGCCTACCATCTGCTTCGCAATGGGAAAATGCCAATGACGTTTGCCCGTGCGGCTGAGGCTCTCCTGTTAATCCTCCCGTGTAGGTTCCTTCTGAAGGACTGCCAGGTGGTCCCTGTGGCGGGCCCTGCTGCAGCCCCCACTTGGCGGCATATGCAGCCACCACGCCTCCCACCCACAAGCATTCCTACGCCCAGGGAGGCCCTACCGGCAGCCTCCACTCCCCCAGCGGGGTCCTCTCGCCCCCTGGCAGTGGCAACACCAGTACAGCATTCTCTGCTTGCGGCTCCCTTGGGCGCGCGTCTGTTGGGCAGGATCAGTACCAGTCTGGGCAGCGGGCGCCATGGGGCCAGGACAGTGCAGCTGGCTTGGCACAGCGACTGTCAGCCTGCAGCCTGGGGTCAAGCAGCAGCACTGGAGCCAGCAGGTGACCCGCCCAGCGGAAAGCCTGCTACAAACATTGCCTGCAGCTGCCGTTTGCAACCGTCACTTTGAGCCCTCCTTCTGTCCCATATCCCTTTATTTTAACTTCCTTCACCCATGTGGCAGCTGCCTCGCACGACGCTTTCCAGGTTTAGGAGAATAATAATGGCATGGCCATGCCTGCAGGCCTGAGCAGCACTGTCGCTTCTTGCATGGAGCTGCCGCCAGGCCCCATCCCGGCCAGTCAGCGGAAGCCAGCAGCAGCCTGGGGACCAGTTCCAGCACTGGGGAGGCACGCGACCACTTCAATGCTGGTGAGGGCCGGCAACATTGCATTGGTATCTGAAGCCACCAGTGCACTGGTTGACAGATTGAGAATGACCGCAGCGTTTGCATCAGGGGTGACAAGAAAGGTTCGCAGCAGTTCCAGGTTTGGTACTCCTAAACAGATGAGGGCACGTTACTAACCTGAATGACATGACCAGTTTGAGAGAGCATGTTTGCTTGTGCTCCTCACTATGTGATCTGCAGAGAGCATGCCGAGCAGCCTCATGGGCGCCGACCAGGGCTGGATGCTGCAGAGGACGGACATTACCATCTGCCTGGTACGCCAAATAGGGCCTGCCAGTCTTAGGAGTGTTGCACACGGTGCCTGTTCAAACCGTCCATGCGCAGCACTCCGTGTAGTCACGGCATAATTGGCTGCTTTTGGGCATATGACCTTGCAGGACCAGAACGGCAGGGAGGTCAGGCTGGGGGAGGGCGGGTTCGGCACCGTGCTCAAGGTGGGTTGATGATTGCCTTCTCCTCCTAGGCATTGCAAGTCAAAAATGAGGAGCCCTCCCTGCGGCTTGGCACCAACCCTGCTTATCCAGAAACAGAGACAATTTACTTGGGCCATACAAGGAGGCTGCATACTCCAGCCAGGGTTGATAGTGGACAAGCAGCTGGGTGGCTACAATTTAGCATCTCGCTGTCACACAGGGGTTCCAACGCAATGGGCTGAGCCACTTGTCCCGCTACCTCGGAAAATGTTGCCAAGTGTTTTTTTGTCCAACCTGCAGGCAGTGATGTGTGGTGTAGACGAGGTGGCTGTCAAGCGGATCCGGGCAGATACCCCCACTGCTTCCGACCTGGCCGTGTTCACTAAAGAGGTGGCGGTGCTGCGCTGCCTGCACCACCGCAACATCGTGCAGGCAAGTGGCGTTCTGGAGTCCATGGCTGAGTTGGGCAGCTTTAGCACCCATGATGTCTAGTACGCCTGCTATACTCACCGTCTGTATGATGCTGTGACGTGCCTGGCATGCACTCTACTCAGTGCCGGGTTGAACAGAGTAGCCCATGGTGCCATTTGCAGTTCTATGGTGCATGCCTGGAGCCGGGGTCACTCTTCTTTGTCACCGAGCTCATGAAGGGTGAGCGGCAAAGTGTAAGAGTTGCATGTGCCTGCGACATGATGTTCAGTGGCCTGCTAACTGTCTCTGGCATGTTGGTCAGCATTCCCCCATGCCTGACCTGCTGCTGGCGGTACTGGCTTAACAGCTTCAAATACCCACAGCTCTCCTGCGACAACCTGCCCTCTGTGCTACACCATCCCGCTACCACCTTCTTTCCCTCTGCTACCCTGAGCTTGCCATCTCAGACACTGCCCCGCACCGACCCTCCACTCAGGACAAGTGCAGGTGGCGATCTTTACCGGGCGCTGCGTCGCAACCCCGCCGCTCTGGCCTGGGGCTCCCTGGCCCGCAAGGTGGCGCTGGACATTGCCCTGGGCCTGCACTACCTGCACTCCCGCCGACCACCCATGATGCACCGGGACCTGAAGAGCCCCAACGTCTGCCTGACAGGTGCGTGGGTGGCGCTTGACAAGGCCCTGCCAAGGGCAAGCTTGGCTTACGGACCTCTCAGAACTGCAGGGCATTATTGAAAGCAGCGCCGAAACCCTACCCCATAGGCAGATTGCACCTCTGGGTTGACGTGTAGCAGGCCGCAGCACTCCTTGGACCTGATGAAGCTGTGGGGGTTGCCAGCGCTGCTTTGCAAGTCGTTGTCATTTCTGTCCGCCTGCCGCACTGCTGTTAGTAGCGCTTCTGCTGTGGATCAAGTCTAAGGTGGCATGTCCTCCAGTGTGTCTGCAGCAGAAGGCATCAACAGCTGGCAAGTCGGACTATATGGGATAACCATTGCTGCGCCTCATGCAACTCGGGCACACCAGCACTTCTGTAGCCGGTCTGTGCTTGGGACGGCAATGGCATGGTATCGCTGCACAAGTGGATGCGGTGCAACTCAGCAGTCTTGCTTGTGAACATGGTGCAGAAGAGGGGGTGGCCAAGCTTGCGGACGTGGCCATGGTGAGATCCCAGGCTGCAGAGCTGGTGACCGCGCAGCCGGTGCTGACGCCGCTGTGGGCGGCGCCGGAGGTGCTGCGCCGAGAGAGGGCCTCAGTCAAGGTGGGGAACGTAGCTGTGTGGACTGGAGCAATGGCAGGAAGCGTGGCAGTATCTGTTGGTAGATCTAGGCGTGCTGGGGGTTTATTGGGGTTGTGCTGTACAAGTAGTCTTGCTAACCGAACCGCTGGAGGTGTGCCTTGTATGTGAGAGAAAAGTTGCGTTTTTGGTGATATGGCACGGCTGTAGAAGCGAATCGTTGGCTTTTTTTATTTTGCTCTTCTTATGCGGTGCAGGCCGACATTTGGAGCTATGGGGTTCTGATTTGGGAGATTGTCACCGGTGCCGACATCGTGCAGTACCAGCCCCTGGCACTCACACGGCAGATGCAGCAGGTGAATAGTGTAAGGCTTGGGTGCAGAAGGCCAGCAGGGTGTGCATGCTAACTCAAGGATAACCTTGGCAGTACTTCAGTCACCTAGACAAGCTTTCCTTCTGAAGGCTTGCCCCTTGACAGTCACCATCACCGGTCATTGAAGTAGCTTGAAGTAGTGTCGTATCTCGCAGTTCCCTCCAGTGACCAGCAACAGCAGCGGCGGCGAAACTAGCACCAGCAAAGACGCCAAGAAGCCTTCCGAAGGCGGTGATCATGGCAGGGACAATGGCGCCCTGCTCATGGAGCTGCCCCCAGGTTGCCCCCGCGTGGCCGCCCACATCTTCCAGCAGTGCACCCAGCTGGATCCCTCGCAGCGCCCCAGTGCGGCACAGTTGGTGGAGTGGCTGCGCTCAGATGCTGCTTAGTGATTTGTGCTGAACCTGCACAGCGCTGGGCAGGCAAGGCGCCCATGGGTGCTATGCATGAGAGCCAGCCCCACATGACTGGTAAAGAATTTGGCCACGATTGGCCAGGTACGGTGCTTTACACTGGTATGCATGAGCCTTCCTAGGTGCCTGCCATACTTACAATGTCCTGGAGTGTAGCAGATGCCTGCCCCAGACCATGCTTGCCAGGCAGAACTCAAGTCCTTGACACAAACCTTGTTACTTCTTTTTCTATACTCGTCTGTACTCAGCCAGCTTGAGCCTCTTATAGGAACCAACCACCAGGCTAGGTGTACCAGTAGCTCATTGTATATCACTGCCCTTGCAGTCATAGCAAACCCCCTTATGGTCACTAGGGTCTGCCAGATAATTTTGCACATGTCATGAGGAGTGCTTTGTCTACTCCTGCCCCCAGTTTGATTGTTGATGGTAACCCCAAATCATTATTCCCCTGTCACTGTCGTCCCTTCCTTCGCTGACACGGAATCCCCTCTGCTCTGCTGTCTTGGATTCCTGGACTTAGCTCTATAGAGCATTTCAACTCTTGCATGCATATGTTTTCACCCACTATTCTACATTTTTGCTGGTATAACTTCAGCAGCGATGCTTGAATGTGCTTTTGCAAAACTGTATGAAAGTATGTACCACCCTGGTACCATGTCGTGCATTTTGTACTTCTCATACGCTTTACAGTGTATCATGTGATGCTACACCTTCGTGATTTGCACTAAATACCGCAAGTGAAAGCTTGTACGCACAGAAAGGGAGATACAGAGGGATGCCCTGTATAATGCAAGCTGCCCAGCAAGCAAACATACCAAGCAAAGGGTACACCAAGCTGACAGTGCTCAATGAGCATGCCGGAGACAGCAAAACATAGTAAGCTCAATTCAGCAAGCTAGAGGCAACATAATTAAGGCCAGTGGTTGGTCAAAGGGTCGTCACTGCCTTTGGGCCTTCACGCCTCAAGCGTTGCCCAGACCGCAGGTACCCCTGGTTCGTCTACTACACAAAAGTCATCTGGTGGTAGGCCGGAGACAATGCAGGGCATTAGCCATGCAGCCCTGCATACCTCTGCCAACCATAAAATCTACTGACCACCAGCTGCTACTGCTGCTGCTGCCGCCTCTGGCGCTGCTGATTGTTGTTGTGCTGCTGCTGCTGCTGCTGGGGAGGAGGCTGACGTGCTGCCGCCGGTTGTGAAAGACTCCCCGCAGCCGCATGTGCTCTTAGCATTGGGATTCACAAATACAAACTCGGACCTGCGCAGGCATATATCAACTGTAAAGCTGACCACTACAACTTGCGCGGCACCCAGGCTCAGCACCATGCCGGACTTAAAGCTCCGGCTACACAAGGCCCACTCGGACTGACTGACTCAAAGCACACCTCCTCACTGTCCTTCTCACGAGACAGCACCAGTTTCTGTGGTCCCCGAGCAACCCAAGGTCAGTGCAACCAACCTGAGCCGGTCCTCAACGTAGTCCATCTTTGTCCCCAGCACATGCATGAGGGCCTTGGCATCTATCAGTATTTTCACCCCATGGTCCTCCACCACCTCGTCAAACTTATCCTTCTGGTCTGCAGTCACCAAATTAACAAGACTGCTTACACATGATACACGCATAGCTACCTCCAAAATCCCAATAGGAGGTATTTCACCCACCTACTGCAACTCAACTTCGCAGGCATAATCATTGCAACTCCACAGCTAAACATACGAACACGCTGCACTCTACAAAGCGGATGCCAACAGGTCATACAGTGGCTTGCTGGGGCTGGAGGTACTACACTGCTCACCTGCATAGTTCAGTGTGTAACTAAGCCCGTTGCAGCCTCGCTGCTTGACCCCAACTTTCAGGAACTCCTGCACAGCAGCAAACAGCGCCTGGCTTCCGGAGTAAAGCCCCAGCAGGCAACAGCACCGTGTAAACAACACACTCCCGGCAAACACCAACAACACAAGTAAGCTAAATTAGCCCAAGAGGTTGGCACTGCACTTTGTTCTACCTTGTGTCGTTTATCTAGCAACATCTTGACACGTTCGGCTGCTGCATCTGTAAGCTCCACTGCAGCTTTCCGTGGCAGCCTAGGGCCGCTCTGCCGCAACACTTTAGCCAGGGAGGCCAGGCTGCCGTGAACCATGACCAGAGACCGCTGAGGTGCGCGCTGGTGGTAGGGTGGCAACGTCAAGGCTCTGATCAAGTGGCCCTTGGCCGGCTGCTGGTGGGGCCTCACCAGACGCAGCACGCCCAAGATGCAAAAGCCAGGCAAGCCTTCTGGAAGGAAGGTGCTTGGCCGCGTCCAAAGAATCTCGAGACACAAGTAGCACGGTGAACAGGGTTAACTGACAACGAGGGTTTGCCCAACGGTTATGAGAGAGGTGGCGTTTTTGGTGCCCCAACTAGCGTTTTGGTCCCATCTCTCCCTTGTGGCAGTGCACGCTCAGCATGTCGCTGCACTTGTTGCAACATCTCGCAGGCCTGTTCCCTGCGATCGCTGTCAAAGCAATTTGCCCTGTGAGCTTACGATTTATCGGTGGATAGTTCCTCTGAGCCCGGCCATAGTTGTGTTCCATGGTTGACTATCCATCCCTTTTACGATATTGCAGCTAGCACACCTCGGCATGAAGTTAAAGGAGTTAGAGTCCCTCATGCAGGTCAGGCAGCATGTGCAGTTGGCTGTATGCGACATGTAAAACTAGTCTTCAAGGTCTGCTGGCTCGTCACTGCAGGATATAGCTCCCTTTGCTTCCCCAAAGATTGACCTTGAACAGTATCCTACCGGGCCGCACCTAGCCTCCCGACTTCTGTACACGGTGAGGGACTGTGGATACCACTTGCAACCACCCTTGGTGCTGCTGACTAGTTAACAGGGAGCGGCTGAGCGGAGCTTGCTTTGCGCATAAGGCATCTCTTGCGCTCTCCTACTTGTCTGCTGGAGCTTTAGGGGTATGCACGCGTAGAGCGGTGTGTGCCTCGCTGCAGGTTGCGAACTCGTATGACGAGTTTGATAGGCAGATTGTTATTGACCTTGGCTGTGGCACGGTGAGTTATACGGCAGTTTGTGAGTTTCCACTGTCTGGAGAAACGCCAGCAAGTTTGGTTTGGCCCTTCATAGGCCATGTTTGGTGCTTGTCAGATATCTCACTTTTGGTCTGAGCAGTGCAGAACTGAGCCTCGCCTGCATGTGAGCTTTGCTAGCGTGTGAGAGGCTGGTTGTCAAAACCCCAACCTTCACCACGCCAGGTGCCATAGACAGCTCACAGCAGCCTTGCAAGAGACCTAGGGATCCACTCGTGGTGCACCTTGGTGCGCATCATCCCCGTTTGGTTTCTCAGTCATGAGGCAGCAGCAAATGTGGTGCCCCCCTGCAGGCCATGCTCGGCATAGGGGCGGCCATGCTGGGTGCACGGCACGTAGTAGGCATAGACGTTGATGCGGATGCGCTGGAAACGGCGCAGGCCAACATTGCTGAGTACGAAGAAGACCTGCCGGTGGGGTGGGTGTTGGCAAGTTGGGCGTGACAGGGGCGAGGTTTTGCGGGCACCGCTGGCAATTGGTTGGGCTCTACTGAGCGGAAATCATGCTTGCTCCGTCATGCACGTGTCGCTTGTTGCCATTTTACGATGTCTGATGATACAGCTAGTCAGAAAATGAAGTGCTGGTTGACAGGCGCGCACACATGCATTGAACTGCAACCCCCATGCTGTGTGCTCAACCCCGCTGCCCCGACTTCTGTCACCTGCAGATAGACCTGGTCCAGTGTGATGTGCGGCAGCTGGCGCCGCAGACGCGGTTACATGCAGACACAGTCATCACCAACCCGCCCTTTGGCACAAGAAGAAAGGGTACAGTGGGGTGGCCGCTTGGTTGCTGAGTGTGGACATGTGGGGTGCCTTGCGAACTCCGTCCAGGCAAACGGTTACTGATTTCGTCCTGCTTTGCCTTTTCCATTTGCATGCCTTTTGCCTCCGCTTGTGCTGCGCTTATGGAGCTCCCTAGCTTGCTGCCTTAGCACCTGCTGCCATCCAAAAGCACTTGCCACTGGCACGCAGCATCTGGCCCCAGCACCAGAAGATAGGCTTCATGGATTGAAGCTCCACCACTTCCCCCCTGCTGTAGGCGCGGACCTGGAGTTCTTACGGGCCGCCTTCCGCCTCTCCCGCCGCTCCATCTACTCCCTGCACAAGTCCTCCACACGAGACCACATCCGGCGGGTCGCCCTGCGGGAGCTGGGGGCCGTGGAGGCGGAGGTCCTTGCCCAGCTCAGATATGACCTGCCAGCATCGTATGCATTCCACAAGTAAGCCTGGGGGTGGTGGGCAGTGCCTGGGTGGTGTGTGGGCTTGGTTGTAAGGAGCAGCGGCGGTACAGGGGCCAGGAGCCTGGGAGCAGTATGGAGCTGCCTGGGGTGTTCAACGTCGCCTTAGGCAAGGCTTGGCTTAAGCTGGTCCTGGCAGCGGTTGGCAGCGGTCCACGCGCACTCCACTTGCGGTCAAGTTGAAGTGCCCAGTACGCTATCTATTACCCGTTGCTTACCCGTTGGCGTGCCTCGTGCAACAGTTGATTGGCATCATTTAAGGGCAGATACTCCTGCAGCAGGTACTAACATCATCGTGCTCTCGGTCCCTAAGCTCTTTTGGCTGCTGGCACGTCTCGGCCAGAACTTGCAGCACTTGAGCTTGAAAGTGTTGGGCTGGTGCATGGCAAGCAAGGTGTCGTTGCAATATGGTATGCTGGAGTGTGCGCTGTCTGCAGGCTGAAGAGCAAGGACATAGAGGTGGACCTGTGGCGGTTTGAGGTCCCTGCCCGTGAGGGCTCCGAGGTGTGAATGTGCATTTGTGCCTTTATTGTGACCAACTTGTGTAATCACAATTGCCTGGGGTGGCGGCTAGATGAATGGCTGAGGCATGCGCGCAAGTACTGGAGAACTTCAGCTGTGGGCACCTTGGCAGCGAGGTAGTGATAGCGAGGGAGTAGACTGGTGTCACTGTGGAACGAGAGAGACATGCACGCACCGCATATGTTTGGGAGGTTCACAGGTAGATTGGCCGTTGAACAACGGGATCTTCATTGATGTGTTTCTGTCTTATGTCTTACAGAAGCCCTTCCCGTACCAAAGGTTCTTTTAGCCAGCAGGCGGCGGTGCGCTGTTAGACTAGATTGATTCGACGAAATTATAACGAGGACGGCTATGTTAGGCAGATACTGCTGGACAAGAGATCAAGAACTCATCAGCCTCGAAACCGGCATGCCTGGCAGCAATAGCCCACCAACTAAAGAGTCCAGCAACCTGCTAGCTGGCCCATTTCACAGCACTAAGGCCGCTTCAAGAATATGATTTGCATACGACCTTACATCACCCACCTCACCTATCACCCACCGCTGTACATCTGCAAAACACATGACAGTCAATGCACAACTACACCAAACAATACCAGACCAAGTGATCCATTCTTCCACCGTAAACAAGCACGACTGGCAGGCAGCTGCACCTGCTGCTCCATGGGCATGAACCTGAATGAGCAAAGCCCCTCATCAACTCTGCAAGCTTGGCCACTACGGCAGGCCCTGGGCTGTGCGCGTGTAAACAAACACCATCATCCCTGCATGCCAGCAGCACATCCATATCTTTCAGCGCACCGCCACCTTGCAAGTCTAGCATGGGGAGCAGGCTGATACAAGCACGAAGCTCAGCAGATCCGGCACGCACTGGACTCCCCCTTGGTGCCAAGGTGAACATTTGGAGCAGGTCATGCAGTGCACCCCGGCATCACTTAGGGCAGCACAGGGCTGCAGCTCCTGTACCACGATGACAGCTGGGATTGCAGCGGCCTTCTACAGAGCCAGAACGCCCCTGCTGGTGGGGCAGCCTGCTGCGAACTGCTGCGAGCACCTTGTGCTCGGGCAGTGCGGCACTTACCCAGGCAAGACACAAGGGCAAAGACGACGAGCAGGTTGCGTGGGTCGGTTAGGGAGCGCCGCCGCCGCCGGATCCTGCGCCGCACGCCATCCACCGGGCTGGCCGGGTTCTGCAGGTCCCTGCAGGTAAAGCGGCCGGGCAGGAGGGCGCGGGCCGGGCTTGAGCAGGTGGCAGTCAGCAATTGTCAATCCTCATGAGGGAAGGTCTTCGAGCAGAACTCCCTTCCCCACATAACCAACATGCCATAAACTGTGATATGTCCGCCCCGAGCCACCAGCGCTATGACCGCCAGTTCCTCTCGTTACACATCCAGGGGCATCTGCAGCCACCACTTTCTTTGTCCAGCATATAGCAAACACGGCTGATTGCAGCGTGCTGGGAAGAACCACCACCTGCCAAAGGGGCTTTACATCGCGGCTTCCGGCAATCACTTATGGCCGCATGCCAGCCCCAGCATAGTAACAGTCTATCTCAAACCCTGGAACAGAAACTGCCTTGTAGCTTATGCCTCCGCTGATACCACCCCAAGTGGCGCCCTCTGCTAGCAGTCCCCACTTCCGTCCAGGCTACTTACGCCTTTACGCCTCGCCCGCCTTCTCCCGCTGCAATCCCCTTCCTCTAGACTCACTTGCTTGTAAGCGGCAGCGAAGGTTGGCTGAAGAGCGCTGGGAAGACGCGCTGCAGCGTGCGCCGCAGCGTGGTCTGCCGCCGCGCGTACTTGGCATCCATGTCGGAATCCTTGTCAAGCTGGTTGCTCATGGCAGCAGTGATCTCTGTGTCTGCCACGCCCACTCGGTGCACCGCCGGCTGTGCTGCTGCTGCTCCCGCCGCTGCAGACGCTGAGCCGTAGCCGTTTTGCTGCGCTGCGGCGCCACTGCTGGAGGGCGCGGCACCCTGCATGAGTAATAAATTTTAAGCCTTCGAGGCTGGGCAGAGTCCTGTGTGAGTGCGCTGGCCACCATCAGACCAGGATTTGGTGGCCACGGCGAAACACGACTGTGCTGGTTTATACCAATACTGGTCACAAGGGACACTTGCACCGAGCAGTAGTTACTACCGGCCGCACCTCCACCACATGGAGCTCGTCGATGTCCTGCAACTGGTCAAGGCTAGTCACGCGCTCGCCGCTGGACGCAAGGAAGATGCTGTCAACTGCTGCTAGCTTGAGCTTGGTCTTAACCTGCAGCACGGCAAAAGCCCTTTGCTTCAATACAGCCTCCTGCACTGACAGCAACCCTGGTTTATCTGCGAATTTAAGGCTGCAGCTGCCTTACGCATAGTCTAGGCGGAAAACTTGTGGGAGCCCTAAGCAGGCGCCAAGCCCGCAGCATGCGCCCTTGCCTGCTGCAGGAAGGCCTCCCAGGTCGAGCCCTCAGGCAGTGGCACCGCCACCTTGCGCTTGGGCTTGGCATCCTTGACGGATACAAATACCAGCCTGGACGCTTCCTGCGCGGCCAAGGGATCCTACTGCTGTCAGCACTGGCAACTAGTCCTGCGATGGCAGGAGGGCTGTCATGGTATGGGCAGCTGGATCACGAGGGGAGGCGCACCAGGTCCGATTGAGACACGCCCAGCCCTCTAGACGCAGGGGCTGCCATTGTTCACACGCCTTGCCTCTCCACTGGCGATCCTGGTTCCCAAGGTCACAAATATAGTATGCTGGATGACGGCGTATTGCTTATTTTTCGCCTAACTTGGGCACGGGAGTTTTCTCTGGGCCTCGGTCCCACCTCAAACAACCTGAGTATCGGAATCCTTCCGAGGATCTGCTGCCATTGGACCTGTGCCATGGTGCCCTGACACTAAGAGTGAGGGTGCCGATGCCCATATCCAAACCCACCAGCGTAATAGTAATGGCGGCAGGTACTAGTGACTAGTATTGCGAACATGTTCAGAGAGGAGATAGGGTGGGACTGTACTGGCAGGGCTGGATGCAAGTATGCTCCTGGGCGTTATGTTAGGAGTTGCGGAGGGCACGCCACAGCCCTAGCCACAGAACTCGCACAAGCGGCAGCCTGTTGCGATGAATGACCAGCCTGAATGCACAGTGCTACCTGCCAGGAGCCTCGAGTGCCGCTTGCTGCTGCACTTATCTGGGCTATTTACATGACCAGTGCTACAGCAGAACACAGATCGACAACTGGTCAATCCCCGCATGCCACACTAGGTAGAAGCCAGGGCAGCCTGTACAGTAGCAACACATTCCAGCTAAAGCCTGCTGGTATATATGCGGATGATATGGGAATATATAGAGGTAACAGGTGAGGGTGCCTGTCAGCTTACAAGCGCATATATATAGGGGGAGGACATGCCGCCTCCGTCAAGTCCAGCGCTAATAAGGTCTCGAAAACTAAGCCATGTTATAGGAGTTCCGCATTTTCACATTCTGCATTGCCGCTGGTGCGTCCCGCTATATGCTGGTTGCACAGCCTCTGTTATAGGAGTTGGGGCTTGCCGAGTGCCTCAAGGCGTGCCAGTGCCCCCCATGGCCGCAGCAGTACCAGTGGCCTGCGCATTTGCCGGCGCCGGGGCAGGCTGAGGGGGCGCGGCGGGAGCACCGGCAACAGCCTGCACCCAAATGCCAGGGTTAAAGCCAAGCTCCACAGGAAGGAAAGACAGCTTGCTGAAAAGCAGAAAACAATATAACCCCCCCCCCCCCCCCCCTCCCCCACCCACCCACACCACCACCACCACCGCACATTAACTGGCAGCTGCTTGGCCTTGGCCTGGTGACGTTTCCTACGAAACACTCATTGACTAGTAAGCAGGTGTGGATACACTACCTGTGCGTTAGCGTTGGCCGTTGCGGGCCCCCCACCGGTGCTGGTGGCGACCGCTTGTGCATTAGCATTGGCCTGCAAGGGGTGGCCAACCAGTCAGCCACGCTTACAGGTATCAAACAAAGAGGCAGGGCACGAAAAGCAGTGGCAGGGGTGCACAGTAGGCTGCCAGTGTCGCAAGCAGGCGCACAACATAGCCATATCTCACCTGAGAGATGGGAGCACCACCGGTTGCAGTGGAGAAGGCTTGCGAGTTGGCCTGCACACCCAGCAATTGGGCAGCTTAGCACTCTGCCACCAGATGAACAATACATGCCAGCCGCAAGGCGAGGCAGCGTGTCTGTGCACTTTTAGCCCCGGCAGCCACAGTGATGCTCACTGCAACAGATCCGTGGTCTCACGAACAAACTTCTTTTTTAATGCAGTACTGTAGCTCGGGACATCACCCAATCACAGGCGTGCCGGTCATTATTGCCTTGTCATGCAGGTTCTATGCTATGCTGGCTTACCTGTGCGACAGACTGTGGGAAGACGCAGGCAGGGAGCTTCACACCTGCCGAGGCAGCAGCCTGCATGGGCGCTGAGCAGGCCAAAATCCCATTTCGGTTAAGGGTGGTTAGTGGGAGGGCCCGCTGTCCGACAAAAGACACAAGCAAGCCTCATCTCCAAATGCTGAGCAACTTTTCCGAGTGCCAGGTCACCGCTCCTGGCACTACATCTGGCACCTGCCAAGTTGCAGTCGACACGGCCTCTTCACGAAATCTCACAGCGGCCTAACAATACCAAGTCCCCCTTACCGATGCCACAGCTTGGGCTAGCCTGCAGCCAGACATTACAGCGAGGGTTTGCTATCTCGCTGCAGCCGCTCATATTTCGTTGCCAGAAAGTGGCAGGCAAGAGTGCATCTGTACGCCATGATGCACTGTCCTTCCGTCGACACGGTGTTTCCTTGATGCGCCAGCTAAGTTACCAAGCTGTTGCTGAATACGACATTTGCATTTGGGACGTGCTCACCCGCTGGCACCACCAGAAGCAGTGGCAGACGCAGCGGCCAGAGCCTTGGCAACATTGTCGCAGCACCTGCACCACACTGCTTAAGTGAGCCAGCAGCATTCGCGTTCAGCGCAGCTTCTACAGCTGGCACGGCTTGTACTTTCATGCAGCGTGAGCCAGGCACAGGCTGACCGCTACAAGGTAAGCTAACGCCTCCTACCGCCGGCTTCAAATGTGTGCGGCACATACCTCCCGGCGGCTTGGGACAGAGCCTGGGCGGTTGCTGAAGCGAAGGCCTGGGCTCCCCCACCTCCGGCGCTGGCCTGGGACTTTCTGCAGACAGGCCAGCCAGGGACGTGTCAGACAGACTGCGACAGAAACCAACTGGACATGCAGATCCGACAGCACGGATCACTCTGGGAGGGAGGGGCCTACAGTACAAAATGTTCTTGTGCTGAACAAAAATGCACAGTCACCGCGTTCACAGCCACCGTGCAGGACAAGTTGCATGCGAGGCGTTTGTGAGCATTGCAGCTACATGCAAAAGACGATGGCTGCCAACACTGCGCCAGGTCAAGTGGGCATGTGGCGCCCAAGCGACTTCAACTCACGCAAAGGCGGATGCCAGGGCCTGCGAGGTTGGTTGCCAGTTGGCACACACCCCCTCAGCCACACCGCTGGCCCATGCGTTGGCAACAGCCTGGGCATTGGCCCCGGCGGTGCCAAAGGCGTTCGCAACCGCTTCTGCGGCTGCCATAGCTTGGGCGGTCCCACCTGCAGAGGATGCTTGTCGAGGGAGCGAGGTTCAAGGGGACCGGCAACGGTTTGGCAGCCGAGGCTCAGCGAGACAGCAAATCCTTAATGCACACCATACCGCTGCCCATCCAGCTGCTGCAGCCTGACTGCATGTGGTGCCTGTCCCATGCAAACCAGGCTACGAATGTGCACGGTATACTGAATCATGCACTTCACGGTACACAGCTGTGGGAGAGCAGGTCCGTTCACACTATTTACCTTGCAAAGCCTGGGTAACAGCCTGGGCAGCAGCATTGGCCGTAGCACCACCTGTAGCAACACACCAGGACACCAAGGCTGACCTCGCCTTCGCCAGTGCTGGTTTGAGGCAACTCCCAGGCTACTGGCTGATGTGTATTGACGTATGTTACCACAACGCTTCAGGCATCTTACTGAGAGAAGATGGTGCTTCTTTCTTACCAGCGCCAGCGGTCGCCTCAGTAGCGGCCCTCGCAAATGCTTGCCCGCCACCTGCATGTAGCCAACAAGTGCAGCAGCAAGCAGGTCAAGGAGTTCTACAAGGGTCGGAGCAGTAAGCATGCGGCTGCATGCGGGGCGGCATGCGGTGCTAATCGTGCCGTGCATGGCTGTGTGGTGTAGCTGCTCCATGGGGCAGTGCTGGCCCAAGTACACGTAATACCAGCGCACCTGCTCCTTCAGCTAGGGCTGAGGCAGCAGCGTTGGCCGTGGCCCCTGCCTGGAGGAGCTTGCGATCTGCATGACACAGGGGAGCACCCAGAAGGCACCTTGGACACCATCCTGTGTTCATGCATGGAAAGTTGACCTCTCTCTGATAGTAACATGTGCAGGGTTAGCTTCATGCAGCTCCACAGGGGTCCTTACACAGACTTGACTGGCTACCTTGAGTGCAGTCCAGCAACCTAGACGCACGCAGGAGCCACTCTTGCACAAGATTCCAAGCTGTTACAATGTTGGGTGCCTACCTTGAGCGGCGCATGAGGCCCCGACACAGAGCACGAGGGCCACGACACCTGCAAGCCTCATCATGGTGGTGACTGGCAGGCCAAAGATGCAAGTTCAACTTTGCTAAGGAAAGTTTAGCAGGAGACTGCTTCTGCTCGGCTTTTGCTCACCGCTCACGCATGGGGGAAGCTGGACCAGCAAGACTTTGACATGGCAAATGGTAGCTCCTGCTGGGCAGCTGCTGCTGCGTCATTGTTTGTAGGCTTGGACCTGCCAACGTGCTGTCGATGTATTCCTGCTTGGTCCTCGTTAGGTATATACCCTGTGCCTGATTGAAAGGTGTGGAACTGCTATCTATCACTGGCAGGGTTGGACATGCCAGGGCAATAGTACCGTCAACTTGATGGAGCGAGCTCCGTTACGACAGTGTGAGGCCGTCTCACGCAACCGTCTTACCGACAGGGTTGATTGTCTACCCCCGTTCAAACCATCATCATGCCCATAAAACGATTTAAACGCGCCACTTGGCTAGCTCTGGGTATCTTTTAGACTAGCTTAAGGGTAGAGCTTATAGAAGGCTTGTACAAGGGCGAATCCGGCACTGTGCAAGTCCTCCATCCTATCTCTCCAATCGAGCCAAAGCACGAGGGTGACATACGGTGACTAACTAATTTAACCCCACCTGTGTTGGTCTGGCAAAGTGATTTGAACGACCACTCCCTGCTGGTACATTTTAGCATTGTTCCAGGCTAGCCTAGGCTTAAAACGGCTCAGTTGCGCTCCGCCGGTTATTCGACCACGGCCATCATGTCCTAGTGGGGAGAGCATCAGGAGATGGTGCCCAGCCAAAAGCCGCGTCCCTGGCGCACTCTGGTCCTCTTGGTCGCCGCGACAGCATGCTTCGCACTGGGGACGATCTCTCTGCACGGCAACGCAACAGGCAGCCCACAGCCAACTCAGCCTGGCCAGGTCTCAAGGCGCAGGCTAGCCACTGAGTTGCAATTGGGAGTGACGACGACCCCAGCAGGGGTGCACGGGGTTGTACAGAAGCGAGGGCCCCTGGACATTTACAACTGGCACTACAACCACACAGTGGAGCGCTGGCTGGAGTATGCTGTCTGGCTGCGGCAGCAGGGGGTGGCAGACGTTGACAGAACCGAGGTGGTGGAAGGCGATGGCAGCGGCAGCAGCAGCACCCCTGGAGAGGACAGCAACAGTGGCACAGCAGGCATCACAGAGGCTGGTAGCGATAGCGAGGGTAACGCGCGAAGCGACAAGAACAGCAACAGCACAGGTGACTTGTGAACGCTTGTGAAAGCCTGTTTCCTAGTTACAGTTCTACCAGGGTGCCAAGATGCGCCTCAATTGCCCATGGTTGCTTTGTAAGGACTTCCTGCCTGCTACACAGTAGTCATGTCCCTGTCCCAGTAGGCTTTTCTCGAGGTCTTTAATCAATCACCCTCTTACACCCAAGGACATGTTCTTTATATTGTTGCCTCATGACTGGGGATCGACCTGAAAACAGCATACTGCAACCTGCCATACTGGTGCAGGTGCTCCAGCCCCACCTCCGATTTTCCCCGCCTGTCATATCTTCATCAACCACCTGTACCGCTTCATCTACCTGCGGCACGCCAAGGTTGCTTCCACCTCCCTCATACGCCACTTTGGCTACTGCGATGCCAGCAGGACCTCCTACAACTCCTCATGCCTGGACCGGCTGGATGTGAGTGCAGGCCTTGCTCCGCCGCAAGGTTCCGGCTCTGTAGGCTTTGTTCCGGGGCTTCTACCAACCTGTGTAGGCTGACGGAACACATGCCAATTACTGTACGGGATGGGAAGGCTGCACAACTACGGTCCCAAACACCTGCATGCCTCTGCCTGACCCTTTGACAGCCCTACACATGCATTAGCCCTTCCGTCCGCCACATACCTTTTACCTGTACCCTGCATGTTTCGTGAAACGTCCCCCTTGCCTTCTGCCTGCCTGCAGGTGGGCCCCAGCCAGCGTCTGCCCTTGGACCAGGTGCAGCGCATCTGGTCGGACTACTTTGTGTTCAGCTTTGTGCGCAACCCCTGGAACCGTGCGGTCAGCTCCTACCTCATGATGATGCGCTCGTTGGAATGGGAGCCAATGCCCAAAAGCACAACTGCCAGTGGTGGACGTGGCGATGGCGGAGACAGCAGCAGCAATAGCGGCGGCTTTGTCGGTGGGACTGAGGGCAGCAGCAGCTCTGGTGGAAGTGCTGGTGCTGCTGCTGGCAGCACTGCAGGTAGCCTGGCCGCCGACACAGCCGTAGCACAGCAGCGGCACCGGTACAAGCTGCCAGCAGCACGGCAGTACCGCTGGGATAACTTCTGCGCCGACCCTGGCTCTTTCCAGCGGGTCTGTGAAAAGGATAGACGCTGCAGGAGGTGAGCCCAGCATGGACCGAGGTATAGGTAGGAGGAAGAGGGTTAGTCAGGGCGTTGAAGATGGCAGACGGTCAGCTGGGTAAACTGGGCAGGTGATGATGGCCCCACACAGCTTGTTTCATACGCCTTCTTCCAACCGTGTACTTTGTGTAGGTGTTGGATGTGTGGGTTGCCCCTTAATGAGTGCCTCCATTTCTGTGAGAGCAAGCCTCAAGGCTGCTCCAGAGCTGTCGCAAGCGAACCCTTCCCAGCATGCACTGTGCGGCACCAACTTAAGGGAGAGAGTGGAAGCCAGTCACGCAGCTCACATGCGTCCCCTCCCACACCGACAACACCCGCCCCCGCTGCTGGGCCGGGCCTGCTGCCTGCAGGCAGTCCAACAAGTTTGTGGGCGCTCACATCCAGGCGCAGCTGCCCTGCCTGGCCACCGCGCAAGGCGGGTGGGCGGTGGACTTCCTGGGCCGTGTTGAGAGCATTGACGAGGACCTGAATGAGGTGATAGCCATCCTGGACAGCCGGCGGGTGGCGGGGGCGCCGCCGCTGGGCACGCTGCCCCAGCGGCTGGGGAATGCTAATGGGCGGCCCTGCCAGGAGCGGAACGGTGAGCAGGGTGGAGGGGTGGTGTCTGCTCCTTCCTTGCTGGCGATGCCGGTACTGCAGCTGAGATAATGCAATTTTGCTTCCTGGATGTAAGAGCAGCTGCGTGCCTGCACTGTCCTTTGCAAAGGGTACAGCCCTCCTGCAGCTTTAGAAGCCGAAGTTGATCGGCAGCCCACCCTCTCTGCGCATGGTCGTCTCAACCCAATGCAAACTTTTCAAAAACCCTTAGAGTAGCAATGCCAGCTGGTAGGACACTGTTTGACAGCACCACAAGGCTGAAAGTCTTCATAGTGCTGTGCACTTTGTGCAGCTGCCACCTTCTTGCAACCCACCGCCCCCGAGAACTATTGCGACAGGGAGCAATACTTCCACGGGCCCCACGCCAGCTGTGTCGCCAGCCTGGCGAAGTATTACTCAGGAGATGTGGGCGCCCTGCAGTTCTCAGTTGTAGGTGACACGAGCGTGACTGCGGGCAGCAGATAAGGCTGGTAAGACATGCACTGACGCTGATACCCACATTACACTCTCTTTGAACATGACGGTCTTTGGCTGGGCATGTGTGGCCACCACAGATGGTCCAGTTGGTAAATGCCTATTGATGGCAGGAATTGCGAACTGCTGACTGTGGGTTAGCTAACCCCGAGTCTGTGCGGCGTGACAGGGATGTTCTGGTTGATTGTTGACTGAAAAAGTTGGACAGTCGAGCCAGTGGGGCTTTGTTGCGTTTGCATTGGAAGCTCTGGACTTGCATTGCTGACTGACACGCAGTACAATAGTGATTTCTGACCCAATGCAGTCCTCTGGCGTGCCGTGCTCTGGCAATGTCTTTGCAAACTTCAGACCCCGCTGTGTATGACTGGTTTGTTGATCTCTTCGCCAGAGCGGGGTGGTGCATGCCATCAAGACTGGTAGCTTGGGGTTGTGAATTGTGAGCGTACATCCTGGGCGCAATCTTGGCCCCGCTGTAGGGACAGATGGCAGCATGGTTGGGAGCGGTACGCTTTCAGACTAGACTGCACTTCATATGACGGACACCCCCTACTTGGGCCCCCCCTGCATTTATACATGGTCGCCTTGTTTGCATGCCCAGCAGAGATCTCCGACCCCGTCATCTATGGCATGCTCGCTCGTGCTGTAGAACCTTTGTACTTCTGAGAGCCTGGCTCCATTTTGACACGGCAATACTTGCCTGCCTTCTCACAGATAGGCATATATTGAGGTAGATCATGACCTTGTACCCCAGGTATGAGGTCTGTCCATAAGCTCTTGCAAACCCAGGGCAACTTGCCGCCGGTGCGCCTCGCAGTACGCTAGGTGTACAGCCTTTGCAAACCCCGGACAGCGATGCGGCCTTTGTTTACCAGGGGGACGCAGGGTGACACCACACCAGCTGGCATATGCGCAGCAATGGTGAGGGAGAGAAACCTCCCGCCCCCTTCATCAGATATCACACGACGAGGGTGGAGAGCAGCCCCACATGGAACAGCACATGCCTACCTGTTGTGCAACGCACATCGATATCAGCAGCATTTACTGTTACGGTACACAGTAAGAGGGCATGCTGGCTTTCCTACGAGTCAGTATGCGTTGGACCTGCCTAAGCTAAACAAGAGGGATGGAAGTAACCAATCTATGCCCTGCAAGAAGTGTTGGTGTGTTGCGTCCCATGGCTGCACCCGCCATCGCTGCAGCTGCGGTGCATTCAATGGACCACCATGCTGAGGGTGTGACCACCAAGTAACAAGTGGTCCTGAGGACGCAAACCCGTTGAAGATGCCTGCCCAGGTTCCCAGTGTTGCTCCCTCAGCCCAATCGCGGCGCCCGTGGGCAGCGGGACAGGGAGGGGCATGACGGTGGCACGCCCTCCCCCCTCGCCTGGGATGGGGACTATAAGGCTGGAGGGGCGGAGCGAAGGGTTCCCTCGCTCACCCTCCTCCCGCCTCCTAGTCTGCATCTGCCATGCCGTCCTCCACCTCGTTGGGGTTGAGCATGCCCGGGATCTTTGCCATCTTGGCGCGCTCCGCCTCGCGCTGCAAGCAGCAGGGAGTGGCAACAAGGATGGGGGGCCGCCATGGATGGCTTGGAGCAACCAAATGAGATCAGACAGAAACAGATGAAATAGTCCGCAGGGAGTGCACGCCCCGTGGCATACCTGGATCCCGCCTGGCCTTCAGCAGGACAGATCCGCAGGGCAACCCCTCACCCCAGCCCAGCGCTCCCCAGAGTAGGGCCCCAGCAGCAACCCATCCCAGAGCAGAAGCAACCAGCACCCGTTCTCAATGACCACATGCCGTCCCCTTCAAGGGCAAGCATGCCGCACGCAGCGCAGCGCAGCACCACTCACCGCCTGCGCCACCTCGTCCGCGTACAAGTCCGCATTGTTCTGGTCCGCAAACTGCTTGGTCTGCACCAGGAAGTCCCGCAGGTGCTGCTTGAAGGTGGGGAACTCCTTCAGCTCCAGCATGCCCAGCACAGTCGCCTGCAGCACGCACAGCGCACACAGCAGCCGGGGTCAACAGGCAGAGCTTGGTGGCGGGGCTTGCAAGGTGGGGAGCTGTTTTAGGTCCAGCGGGGGCCACCACCAACGTCTGCAGCGCCCTCAAGCAGCAGCGGCACAGTGCTCAAAAGGCATGAGCATCTTTGAAAACTGGTGTGCAGCAGGATGAACATGCCCGCCCCAAGGGGTTCCCAGCTGAGCACTCTCAGCCGCTGTTAATAAAACCTATTGCAGAGCATCACTACCATCAAGTTTGCTCACGCCTGTATTAAAGGGCTGCAAAAGCACTCTAAGTGCCCGGCTTTGAGGTACACTACAGTAATACACAAACCCCTTACAACCACCAGCCCGCCCACCTGCACTTGCTGCGGCCGCAGGTTGGGGAAGGAGGTTGCCAGCAGGTTGGCCGTGTACTGCTGCGCAAATGCTGCATTTGAGGGGTATGCGGCGGGGCCAAGCGCGGCCACGTCCCAAAGCGGCGCCTTGATGGCGTCCGTCTGCAGACGGGCGGATGGACAGGCAAAGGTGGCGGTGCAACAACAACACTTGCTCGGGGAATGAGCAGTCCCACGAGCCAGTGACGCCCCTCACACTGAGTCTAGGCTCAGTGAGGGCGGCTCATCCCAGATTATCGGGCGGGGTGCTTAAGGCTGGTCAAACAATACACCAATGCGCCTTCAAGTCGCAGCAGCAGCAGCAGTGACAGCGGCGGCAGTAGATGCGGAATCGCTGCGGCCTCATTGCAGCCTACCTGCACTATCGTGAAGAGGTGGTGCAGTATCTTGGCCTGCAGCTTGAACCCCGGCTTGTGGAACGTGTCTGCAGGCAGCAGGGCACAAAGGGTGGCCATGTGTCTGTGAGTGTCTACTTATCCTACTCAACCACCATGAGGACCACACCCACTCACACAAGCAGCATCAAGTAGAACTGGTGTGGGCAGGCAGGCAATGCTTGCACCCATCCCAGCCCCATTAGGCCACCCACCCGTCATGATCGCCACGATGACCGTCCTGGTTCAATTGCACAAGCAGCAGGTGCTAGGAATGGCCTGGACGGGCGGGCTCCCCTTATCAAACAAACAAACAAGTGGTGCATCCAGCCCAGCCCTCGTACAGCTGTAACTATCTGTACTCTGCTGCACTACCGCCCTTACTAAGTGCTGTGGAGTCACCCCCCCGTCATGACGGCCAGGATCTCCTGGACCAGCAGGAGGTGCTAGAAAATGGCCTGGCAAGGCAGGCTTCCCTCATCACAGATCAAATGCCATCGATTCACCCACCCGTCGTGACGGCCAGGATTAAGCGCACAACCAGCGGGTCCCTAGCAATGGCCTGGCCAGGCAGGCTCCCCTCGAAAAAAAAAGTGCTGATGAGTCACCCACCTGTCATGACGGCCAGGATCTCCTGGACCAGCTGCAGGTAGTATGTCTGGTAGAAGCCGGTGGCGTAGTCGCTGGAGCTGAACTGGAGCACCATCTCGTGCAGCAGGTTCAGGCCTGCGCGGCACAAGAGCCGGGGGCAAATATGAGGGCAGAGGCAAGGGGCTTGTCGCACCGCCGCGGGCGGGCGCATATTTTGGTAGCCACAGCACCTGGGGTCGTGCAGATATCAATAAATATTAAGGAACCGTCTATGCGCAGCATTAGAAACTGCAAAGGAGCCCTGGAGGAGCCAAGCCAGCAGGAGGCACGAGAGAGCACAGTCGTGGCTTCCCTTGCTGCAGGAAACAAAGCCCCGACCCTCTGCCCCCACTCCCGCGTCCCGCCATGTCCACCCACACAAACCACCCATCCAACGTGCAGCGGCAGGGGAGCTGTGTGGGCCGAATGCCCACACAGTGGGGTCTATAGCACACCATCATTGCCCCAAGGGCAAACCCAAGTCACAGCAAGTCTTCCAGACCATCGATGCCCCCAGGGCAGACCCACATCTAAGAGCGACCTATCCGTGTCCGCAATGCTGCGCTTTGTGTGCCTCGAGCCCCAGCAGTGGGCCTATGGCCACTATCGTCACCCCCAGGGCCACCCCAACGCAACAAGCAACCCACCAGTGTCCGCAATGTTGCGCTCGGTGTGCCTCAAGGCCCACACTATGGAGTCGATGACGAGCTTCAGCTGAGCTGGCGTCAGCGTGAAGAGCGTCTTGAAGCAGTTGTTGGTGATGGCGCGCAGCAGGCCAAAGAACTGCAGCCGGTGCTCGGGGTAGTCCTGCAGCACGCAGCCCCAGGGGGGTGAGTGAGTAAGTGAGTAACAGGTGCTATGTACAGTTCATCCAGGAGCAGGCCAAAGCGCTGAGGCGCCGGTTTTGTGGTCGCCTTGCATGACGTGAACATGGGAGAGGACAAGTGCTTGTTGGCATATCTCAACGCATGAGCCCCCTGCAGGGCAGCAACCAGCAATGTCTACTGTGTGAAGCACCGAAGGGCTGAGCACCGCAGCTCACCACCCCGCCCCCTGCCACCACCCTGAATAGAACCCTGCAGGACATGAGCACGCAGCAGTCCCCGCCTCCTCCTTGCCCTAAAGTTTGCCCTAAAACTGTCCCTTCGCCCCAACACGCACCTCCCACCACTGGCAGGCAGTGAACAACGAGCCCAGGAAGAGCATACAGCACATGTCAGGTGGAACCATGTCCCAGCTAACAACCCCCCCCAGTCCCAGCCCGCACCTCGAAGTTACGCGTGATCATCTGCAGCGTGACCTCAAAGACGGCCTCGAAGATGCGCGGCACCTCCGCCTCCATGCGCTCACCCAGCCGGCTGATGATGGTCCCAAACAGGCTCAGCACCTCCGCATCCCTGCATGGGCGGGCGGGCGGCGGGGTTGAAATGTGTTTGTGTGTGTGTGTGTCGGGCGGTGGCGGGGCGGGTGGGGGTTTTGTAGAGTGCGTGCGTGTGGCTGTGGTGGGGGTGGAGGTTGTCAGGGGAGGCTGGGCAAAATAACCCGGGCCCTGAGTGGCAAAGTGGTGCAATGCCTACAGCACTCTAGCGCAGCCACTCACCGCGCGCCTGGGTTGTTCCGGGCGTAGTCCCCCGAGATGGGGTGCATGGCACTCTAACAAATCAACAGAAAGCCTTCAAGCCCGCTAGTGACTCTGCCAACCCACCGCGCGTCCGGGTTATTCCGGGCGTAGTCCCCCAGGAAGGGGGTTCAGCAATTCCAGGACATTTCATAGATTGTGCAGACCCCCCTCCGTCCCCCCAATACCCCAGCGCAGCCACTCACCGCGCATCAGGGTTGTTGCGTGCGCAGTCCCCCAGTATGGGGTCCACCAACCCTACAGACACCCTTCAACCCACTAGCGCCTCTGCCAACTCACCGTGCGTCTGGGTTGTTGCGTGCGTAGTCCCCCAGTATGGGGTCCATCATGGCGGGGACGTACTGGCTGGCAATGAGTGCGGGGTCCTCGCAGCGGTCCACAAACGTCTCTATCAGCTTCAGCGTCACCTTCTTCACGCTGCGGCAAGGGGGAGGGGGGAGTGAAGGGCTCAATCAATCGATCAGTCGGTCAATCATTGCGTGAAATTTAGTGAAGGGTTAGCACTGGCCAGGCCAATGTCTCACCTTCACCGTCCTTCTCACAACTCGGGGAGAAGCAATTGGCAAGCTAGTGTCCATGCCGGCCTTCTACACAGGTAGGGCAAGGTGCACGACAGAGGCAAGGAACCTCTTCCAATTTACTACACCCCCTCCCCTACCCCTACCCAAGCCGGTTACTACTCCCCGGTTCTACACCCCCAACCCAGCCGATGCACAGCCCCGGCCGACCCACCTGCGCATGAGCTTGACTGCCGACGTGCGGGCGGCGTGTGGGCCGCCGGTGGCGATGATGGCGCTGATGAGCTCCGAGTACATGCGGTACACTTGGAGCATCTCCAGGTAGATCAGGTTGAGCTGCGAGATGAAGGGGTGCCCCAGGGAGGAGCAGACTGCAGGGGGCCGGGGCCGGGGGGG